>JAHREE010000217.1:318860-408931 GCA_033628505.1 Tringa tobata
TAGCACCTACGTGTCACCATGAAATGAACTGCAAAATAGGTTGCATTTAAGGAGGGGGTGTTTTTCCTTAAGTGACTTTATTTAGGCCAGGCTGGACAGGGCTTTGAGCAACCTGGTCTGGTGGGAGGTGTATCTGCCCAGGGCAGGGGTTTGGAGCTGGATGATCTTTAAGGTCCCTTCCAACCCAAACCATTCTATTAATGGAAACTGTGTAATGGTTTAGGTTATAGTACGCCTATGGTGCAAAACTAAGGGATTAAGGAAGCTAAGGCAGAAAAAAATAGTCCAATACATGTTTACTCTGTATCTGCTGTTGGAGTGGAGGTGCTTTTGCTTCACTTTCTTGGGTAGCCTACGCAATGTTATCTCGTGCATTGGCAAGAATAATTAGGTGACAGCGAGCGAGCAGTAGTGAGTGGGATGGGATCTGACAAACTCACTATTGTTTTGGTTTTGCTTGTAGAGGAAGGAAAGGGTGGGAAGTTTGTGTACTCTCTGGTGTGGGTGTCTTGGAGCAGTCAGTTTGTTTAGAAACAGTCAGAAGATCCAGAAACAGGCCTGTGGTCACCACTGGTGTAGTGTTACCTGCCCGTTTCCAGGCGTTAGTTCTATCAGCCCTGCCTGTGGTTATCTGGTATTGTAGCCTGAAATAGATGAAGGGCACGATCTGTCGCACAGGGGTTTCCACCTAGAAATGAGCTGGGCCTGTCTCCTAAATCTCCTGGTCTGTGATACCATGATTCTTGACTTCACGGTCAGTACAGATCCTGGAAGGGAACAGTGAATGGAATCCCTGGCACACATAGGTCCATCTGTGCTGTCAGCCTGTTTTTCACACTTTTCAATGAACTGGTTCGCTTTCTAACACAGCCAGCTGGGACTTGGCCCAGGCTTGAGATCTGCCCCTCGGGGACAGCAGGGATTCAGCCAGGCCCGCGTGGCTGTAGCAGAACTGCCTGTAGTCTTGCAAAGGTAGCAGAGTAGACAGCACAGCTTTGAATGCCCTGTCCTCTTCTGCAACCATCTGAGCTGCCAGGTGAAGCAACTAAGGACTTGTTAGGCCGGTCATATACCAGTTAAGAGTAGGAGTTGGGGAGGGTTAGAATCCAGTGGGTAATAGGGGCAATCCCGTACACTCAGAGGGATCCCCAGGAGTCATATTCCGGAGCTGCTGAGTGAATGACAGCTCCTGATGCCAAACGTCAGTGGTGGGCCTCCACATCCCAGACTTTTGTGGCTGTTCTTGGTCACCCCACGTGAATATGTTTGTATGGTCTCACCTGCAAGTCCTGGACTCCTCCAAAAGCATCATTCTAGGGAGCATTGGAGACTCAGCACAGCTACAAAGCTTAATATATTATCTGGTCTTAGAGTGGCTCAAGGACTGTTTAGAGCAACTTTTGCTTGCCCAATTTTAGAGGACAAATGAACTGAGAGCCATTTCACTTCTTTGCCCACTGACCATACATTTGAACACAAACATAGGTGACAGCTGGGGACAAGTCAGAGGACAGTCCTGCATGCTTCTGGAATGGCTCGCAACAGTTTTTGGCTGTAATGAGCAAATTCTATGGTCTGGTACCTTTCTGGCACCTTATGCTGTTAATTTTGGGTTAATTTTCTCTAGTGCTCCTTCTGCGTCAACTGTAGCCTTGTTGTTGGTGCAAAGATGACTTAAACAAAAAATGAGCCTTTTGTCTTTCCTACCTGTTTTTCTTTTTTTTTCCTTTTTTTTTTTTTTTCTTCCCCAGACATATTCTTTCTACTTTATTATTGTGTGCTTGAATCATACTGGGAAGAGGCGAGATCCCATCCCTGGAGCGTGGGATGTCACGCACAGACAAACACAGGGGTATACCCGCAGTGCTCTCCGAGCGCTGGAGACGTACTGTGTCTCGGGTTGATTAAACAAGTGCGTGTAGTAGAAGAGAGAGGAAAGCACCGCTGTTAATTTTTAAAAAGGAAACAAGTAGCGTTTTCATTCTCACCAGGAAAGGCAATTTTGATGTTAAACACCTCATTGATGGTGCTAATTCTGTGCATTTAATTTTCAGCATTGGAAGAGAAGAGATGGTTTTGTTCCCACTAGGGAAGGAACTTCTAAATACCACACTGAGCGCAGTGTTGTTAGAGTCATTTGGGGCTTGATAATAGTGTCTTTTGGCAAGATATAACTAAAATCTCAAGGTGAATCATACCTTGTCTATAATCACAGTATCGCACCTGCACTTCCTGTACAATAAAGAAAGTTTATTTCTGCCTTTGTAAACAAGTGAATTATTATTTCTTCAAAGTCAAGTCCCCCTGAAACACAGGGCAGCAGCCCCATTGAGTTCAATTATGTTCTGTGCAGTTAAGGTTAATATATAGTGACACTCTTTATTCAGCTTAATATGAGAAGCGTGCCCTTAACGTCGCAGCAATGCAAAGGTGAAGCTGGGAGTTATTGCCCCAGGAAGGCAATAACAGTGGGATCTTACTGGCCTGGGACAATAAATCCTCTGAGCACCATCTGTGGGTTGGTCCCTGCCATAAGTAGTAAGTACTCACTTGAGAGCCCTGGCTTAAGTTTATTAGAAGTGCATCTTGAAGAAGGATGGGGAAGAGACATTTTCTGTTTTCTAAGATAACATATGTGTTCTGCTGGAGTGGATCGTTGAAGGTCTCCCAGCTGGGCAAGGGACAGCACTTCCAGGGAGATGTGTCTGTATGTGCCAAGGTAGCCAGTCGTTACTGTTCAGAATCCTTGGAACAAAAGAAAATACTTGCTAAAATAGCATTAATGACTTGTAGGCTTATCAATGGACGGGAAGTTAGAGTGAATCTGTGTTTTTATTTCACCACAGTTATGCAACTGTTATGCTACAGCAAGCCTCTCTGGATTACAGAACGATCTGCTCTTCTGAGATTTCTCAACTGAAGAAAAGGGATTGTGTAATTGCAGTGGATAAAACTAAAGGTAAAAATGAAGAGCTTAATTGATAATCATTTTCCTTTACACATATGTGCTCTTATTACTAGCTTAAATACTATTTAGAATTATGTTATACTTGAAATATATAATGATGCCTACAATAGGGTTGTCAGTTGTTTTCCTTTAAATGAGTTTCTTAAGCTTTAACTACAGCTAGAGGTAGCTTCCCGCTTGCTAAATTTTGCTTGCTAAACTATGCTGTAGGTAGCATACCACTTGCTAAACGCCCATGAGTTGGCGTGAAATTTTCTGTACTGAGGATGGAAGTTTAGGATGACTTTACTGCTACCAAACATGATCTAAGAACAAAGTCAAGGGGAAAAAAAAAGGGCTTTGTCTAGGATAAAATATTGTGGAGATCTTATCTTTGAAGTGCTTACATGCCTCTATGCTCTAAAACAGTCTTGGAATTTGTCATGAAAAACTGAATTGGAGGGGAGGTGTCTGATCTTCTGACTACACTTAGCATAATTTATAAGCATATTTCTGACTGATCATGTGCCTCCACCATCCTTGCTACTGCTACAGTCAAGCCTACCCCAGTTGTGGAGCCTAAAAGAGTCCTCTCTTTGCCACCATGGATTGGAGTGGGCCTCTGGACAGGGAGTGAGGCTATACAGACAATCCCCTGTGCTCCCAAAAAGCAGCTGTTTTCTCTTCTTTCACAGGTGCTCAAAGCATGTCTAATAGCAACTGAGAGGGGCCAAGGACCTGACTGAGGGGACAGAAAAAGTAAGTTTGGGAGCAGGGGATATGGTGAGACTGAAACTACCAGGGGGCAGAAAAGCTTAACATGAGAGTAATAGGGATAGGATGCTGGGATTAGGTGAGGAAGGAAATTAAATTCTCAAGGAGGAATGAAGGAGAACAAGTTCAAGGGAAGGGGACAAGTACATATAGATGAGGAATCGGAGGGGGACTGTATGCCAGGAGCCCAGGACTAAGAGAAATGAGAGATGTGGAAGCCAGTGAGGAAACCGGAAGAATGAGAGCACGTTGGCAGAGCAGACAAAATCAAACAGATTCAAGTCTTGACTCTGAGCAAAGGGACAAGCTGTGATGGGAATGGGAGCATTGACAGGGGAACCGCTGGGATTTGAAGAGAGACTTTGAGAAAGGAAAGTTAAAACTCGGAGAGCACAGGGACATTAGCATTTCGATGTTTTTCTTCCGCTGCAGCAGGCATCTGCTAGGGTAAGACAGACCAAAAAAATACTCTGCCATTCTAATTTAGTATAAGATATTTTCTTGTCTTTTCTGTGTGCTATAAAGGAACAAAAGAGGCAGAAATCCATTTGTTTGCAGAAATCCATTTTGCAAGCCACCTTTAAAGAGTTTTTACGTAGGAAGCCTTAGGCCTTTGGCAGACAGCTCTACCCTAGAGTTGGAAAAAGCAAGAAAACAGCCTTAGGAATCTTAATGCAAATATTGGCATGCGTTCATTGTAATTCAAGAAGATTCAGGAAAAGCACTAAAAAGGGCAAGGAGGTCTTACCTGAAAAAAGAATCTATTATGAGGCTATAACATACCGAGTTTTTTATTTGTGTGTGTGCGTAGATATGTATACACACACATACATGTCTACATACACATGCACATGTAATACAATACAGATATGTGAAGATCTTTTAAAAATACTTGTATTATTGAGAGTGTAAGCACCTATAAATCTAGATGCCCCCGCTCTTTCAGTTAAACTGCTCATGCCTTGGAGGAAAGGAAAAATTACATCTAATATTTTATTGGCTTGGGTTGTGGATAGGTACATTACACAAATGGATGCTATTAAATCTTTAGACCATGCTGTACCAGTATGAATTTTGTATGTGCTACATATTTTGCAGACACAAATAACTATTCTAGAAATGATATAAGGAGCTTTCCTGAGACTCCAGGCAACGATGCCAGATCTAATTTGAATTATTGCTATTGAAAACCATGGTTCTGTTTTTCATTATTGTTACACCAATATCCCTGACAACCTGCAATTTACCTGGTATGAACAGCACCTCCTGAAAATATAGAGCTCGTTTTTTGTTCTGTGGTATTTTTGTATTTCCTCCTTTTGCAAAGGCCTGATATTTCACATTAATTCCACTGGATGGCACTGAAGGAGACAAGATTGCATGGAAATAGCTCCAGAAGTTGAGTTTAACTCCAAAAAACAAGAGTGGCTTACTTTTTCATTCCATTACTGAAATAGACAAATGTGGACTCATTTTCCATCCTGATGTAACAATTTGTCATCAAAACCAGCTCTTAAACACTCCTGGCTATAGTTCTAGGTTTTGACAGCAGCAGAATTACAGTAGAGGCAGAGTCAAGGCTTCTGAATTTGAATGCCCCTTCTCCCCTCGAAAAGGTAAAGATACAGCTAAAGATGCTAAAAGATGCATCTTTGGCTGCATTCTGGGTTCTTATGTAAGGTTTTCAAAGCATCTGAAGAATTTTTGGTCCCTGTCCTCCATGGCAATGCTGTCGGTACCGGCCACTTCTACCATTATGAGCAAGTGCAAGTATGTCAGCTTTTTAAGCTCATGTGAAAAAAACCGACATAGGAATTCATTCAGAATTAAAAGCTTCCACCTGTTGAGGAAATGTATAGTGTTTCAGAGAACCTCCCGACTTGAAACTCCATCTGCAGTCCCCACACAAGGACCCCTGTTTTTTCCTGGGTAGGGACTTTGTGATCCTTCCTGGGAAGCACACAATTACTCTCTGTCAATCAGACCTGGGAGTCATCTTTGACTCCAGTCTCTTTTTTGACCTGTTTATCTTGATGTATATGAATTTTGTTTCCTTTTCTTCTCTAAAGTCTCCTCTTATCTCTCTCCACATCACAGATAAGCTTTTTTAGGCTTTTGTTATCTCTCATCCTGCTTATGACAGCTTTTTTTTTTCCTACGCCTGACCTGACCTGTCAGAAAGGTCCCTTGAAACACTCTTCTTGCACTTATCTCCCTGGCCTATTTCTGCAGCTCCTTTTTGTACTTACCTCTTTAGTATATCTCCACAGATTTCCCTGTCTCCACAAGCCCTCTAGCCCTCTGAGAGTGATGTTTGACAATTTTTTTGGCAGCTCTGCTGGCCTAAGACAGTCTCTGCTCCCAGCCCTTCGCTCCTGTCTCTTTGACGTGCCCTCTCGTTTGCTGGCACACCGTGGTTTTGTTCTGCTGTGTGGTAAACCAGATGAGGAACCTGATTTGGCTGAAAAGCAGTGTGGGGGGAGGGAGGAGAGACACCTTTTTCCTTCTGACCAGTTTATTTCTTCAGTCTGGTCTATTGGGCAGCACTTCTGCTGGTGCCACGGAGGGGTTGGGGCTGGGGCAGGCACAAGTGGTGAGAGACGCAGAGCGGCAATGGCCTGTGCTGGTTCTTGGTAGCTGTTGAGCCGTGACCTGATTTTGACGATAGAGCTAAGCCAAGCCAATAGCTCTCTGCTGCTGAAAGGGTTCTGCCGCACCTCCTTCCTCACCCCTTGTCATGGGTTGGTCCCTGGCACTTCCCTTGTGCCAGCACTGGCGCTTCTCTCACCCCAGTGAGCCAGTGGCGGGAGCTAACCCGGCACAGAAGCCTTCTCTTCTTCTCATAAGGGTTTTCCTGGCTGTTCTGCACCCGCCCAGCAGCAGCTGGGTGCTCTTGGCAGCTCAGCTGCCTTCTCAGTTGCACCACAACACTTCACAGCCTTGCCTTTTCCTGTCATCTGCTCCCCTCTTCTCTCTCAGCCTCCATGTCTACTCCATCTGCTTTTCTCATAGCTGTGTTAATGATGTCCTTTTGGTCACCCTCAACATACGGAATACCCTCCCTGATGAAGGAATTGCTGCATCCTTCAGATCTCTCAAGACTTCTTCTACCATGACGCATATGGTAAACTGCCAGCTCTTAATGCCTACTTCAGTTGCTTGTAGGAATTTTGGGTTTCATTAGTACACTTAATGTGTCCATGTATTAGCTTGAAATGGCCATTCTCTATCAGTTTATTTGAGAGGCTAAAAGGGATTAAACTGCCACAGAATCTTATTTTGTAAAACAAAAATTCCCAAAGCCATGCCCTGAAGGAGATGTACTTCCCTAAGGTCATATATAAATACCAGAGGCTGATTTACTGTTGCTTCGCACCTTGGATCATCATTCATGCTTGTGCAAATGGACATAGCATTGCTACTAAGCAGTTTACAGGAACATCTTACAGAATTGTAAATTAGTGCCCCAGGGACAAGATAGCAGAGAGTCAGCGCTTAGATGAGCAGCTGAGCATAGAGACTTGGGGATTTCTTTTCACCTAGTTGTTTCCATTGTTTGGGTTCTTTTAGGCATATGTAGAAGCATATCCTAAACATATTTTATCCTAGTATTTTGGTGTGCTAAGCTATTTTTTTTCCTATTCAGTTAAATAGAAAATGTAGGGGAAAACTGCAGTGGGTGAAGCTTCAGATTGCCTTGGAAGCAATAAAATAAAATTATCTGTGTTTGCTATTTAAAAAAAAAGAACACAAACATGAACAGAGGGCACTTGAATAGGAAGCAGCAGCCATAGACTTGCATACACGTGCTGCTGCACCCAAAGTACTTAACCCTGTTGGTAGGTGGTGCTAATTAGGTTGGACATGGTGCTAATTAGGTTAGATACAACACTGTGGTCATGCAAATACACAGTGCCTGTGACTCCTGGCTCAGACCTGGCTGGAGGATTCTGCAAACAGAGCTGCATTGAGCCATATGTGCGCATCCTGAGAGAGCAATGGTTTGCCCGTGGCCTCTTGTTCATTACCCTGTAGGGTTTAGCTGCAGTAACAGATGCATTTGCCACATACAGGTGTCAGATGTGGCTTTGTGCCAGGGATTAACTCCCTCTTGGTAAAAATAAAAGATGCCCTTCTAGGTGTGCATTTCAGGCTGTGAGTTGTTGCTGTGGAATAACGGACATCCAACATAGCTGCTTCTTAAAACTATTGTTTTAACTTCTTAATTAAGACAGTAGGTACTGACAGGAGCAGGAAAGATGGGGATGGTAATTTTTTTCAGCCACCACAACTTTATAGAAATTGTAAGTCTACTGCAAGGTCACAGAGGCAGACAGCGGTGTGGCAAAGAGCAAAGCGCAGTCTCCTCCAGTACATTTATCAGGAGACCTACCTTCCCCCTTCAGTGAGACAAAGCAATGTTTCAGGTTAGAGATACAATCACAGCATAAATTCTGTCTCTGTGTAACTGGGTGGCAAGAGTATTCCCAAAGCACTGACTGCAGAATTGCTGTCTTCTCAAGTAACTGATTAATATATCCATAAACATAGCATTCTTTCAGAATAATTTGAAGATTCAAGTTGATGTTTGTATGAAGCCCGGTCCTTATTAGCAAGAAAAAGGTAAACTGAAGAAGCAAACCAAAAGCATTGTTCAAGGGGCAGTGTTCAGAATGACCTATGGGATTGAGGGTAATAGACCATCTTTCTCCTCTTGTATCTTTTCTGAAAGATTTCAAGCAGTCATTTTGGCAACTTTTCTCTGTTATTTCATTTCCATTTGACAGACAGATGAGATAGAGATTTTATTAGAATGTAGTGAACCATCAATAATTAGCCCATGGCAAGTCAGCGAGGAGCTATGCAGCATAATGTACTTGGGCATAATGGATTAAGATTTGACACCTGTGAAATTATGAAAATGATGAAAATTAATAGCTTCTTGATATTGGAATGGTTGTTCCTGGTGTTTTGTAAGTTGTTTAATGCCACAGGGAGGGATCTGGTTCCCTGAAGATTTGAGCAATCATTGTAAACTTTATAATGTCATCAACCTTTTTTTTTTTTTAATCCAAGGTATGACAGTGATAGTGAGAAAATGATGGCAGGGGCATAGATTTTTGAAAAAGAATATTGCTAAGCAAAAGGCACACACAGAGTAGGTAGTCAAGAGAACAAAGTTGAGTATTTTTTCTTGTTTTTTTAAATCCTTTTTGATGCTATCTTCAGTTAGGGTTTTTTCCACTGTGTCTGCCAGGAAGATTTATGCATGCACAGCTAGATATCTCTGACTTTTAAAGTCGTGGCACTTAGCAAAATGCTTTTAAAGAGAGATACACAAAAGTCAACATTATCCCTGAAAATTATGTAAATATTTATATATTTATAGGCAGTATATGTTTGATTTCTGGTTGGTTTTGTTTGTTGTGGTTTTTGTTTTTGTTTTTCTTTTTTTTTAATTTAAAAAATCCATCTGCTGCCAGCAGATGACAAATATTTAGATCAAATTTATGCCTGGGGTACGAGGGCACTGTTTCTTCCAGGAGGGACATTATAAATTGGATACTGTAGGCCCAGCCTCCGTTCCCCCACTCAAAGTGCGTGGCAGGCCCTCTGTTGGGGTGTGTTCATAGACTTGTATGAAAAGGCTTCCTGGCTGGTAGGCTATAAGCAACCTTGGTGATAATTTTGCCTGATCTGCTTCAGGAATTTTCCTAGAGGCTGGACTGAAGTATGTCTCCTGAGAAAATATCTCATTTTCCCTTAAAGACTCCAAGACTCCCTTTGCAAGTTGTTCCAGTGTCTAGTTAACCCCACTGCTAGGAAACAGCATCTTATTTCAGTCTTGTATTTGTCTAACTCCAGTTTCCAGTCACTAGATCTCATGTTTCTGCCTACAAGACTGAAAAGCTCCCCCTACTATCAAGTAGCTCTTCCATGTGTGTGTATCTGTGCACAGTGATCAGTCACCACTCTTCTCTGAGAGATCTAATAGATTTTTTAAACTTTACACCCTAGAGATTGTTTTTCAACCTCTGGATCATTTTTGCTGCACTCTTTCTGATTTTTTTTTCTAGGGTTTACATATCCTTCTTGAATCACTGTTTTTTCTAATGCTGTGTGTAGAGCAAGGTCACATCCTAATAGTTATTTCCTTTTTTGTACAGCTGATAAACAGTTATTATACATTACAGCTGGATAAATTGCATGTATGGGTAGATGGATAGATACAGACCCTGGAACTGTGGAGGTGTGACACTTGCACTCTGAATGTGTGTTCACATTACTCTAATGTGTCCTGTGAATTAAAGGAACAACGCCAGATCTTCTGTCACGTTATGTCCCTTTTTTGCTACTTAGATGATTCATAAATCCTACTAATACATATAAATTGTAATCCCACATTTTCGAAATAAAGAGGGAAAGGCTACGTTGTAAAGAGTTAATTTTGTCCTTCCCGTAGGAGAGGTGCTACATTAGGAGGAGAAGCAGAGGAACTGATCTATTGCTGTGCCCAGACTAGAAGAAATAAAGGAGGAATAAGGGCAAAGCAGCACTGAGAGAGCGCAGTGGCAGTCTTCTGAGAAAGCTCTGAGGGACTGCTTTCCTGAGCAGCGGGAGAGCGGAAATAGCACCCAGTTGGGTGTTTTCCCCAAGAAATTTAACAGAGCTGGCTGGCTTAAGTCTGGACATGTGAAAAACTGCTAAGAGAAACCTTGGCATTAATAGCTTGTGCAGGTTTAAAATACACTCATTAGTACAGTTCATTTAGCACATGTACAAAACCTGCTGTGAGTACTGGTGTATGGCTTTTAATTCCTGTAGTAGGGAATTATAAAATCACAGAAATGTTGTTTGGGGGAGATGCCTGGAAGTCCTCCAGTCCAGCTCTGTGCTCGAAGCAGGCTGTCACCAACACTCACTTAGGAATGGACCTCCTGGGATCATCTGAAAATGTTGTCCACAGCTCCTCCAACTCCTTATCTACTACACCTCTCCTCTTTTTCTTGGTCTGCCGTCATGCAGACAAATGAACCCTAAGATAACTCAATCAGGGAGCACCCCTGGCTGAAAAAAATGATGCTTTTTTTTTTCTCCAGGCTTCTCAAGTTCAATTAGATCCCTGATGCTGTCCATCACAAGGCTGCATGACTATGGATTGCTGGCACATGAATGGTACAGGAGCAGGTACGAGCATTTAAAGGGTTTCGATCATATATTCAAACAGCTCTAGTGGTTTGCCAGTGCAAAAAAGTGGGGTCGTTCTGCTTCTCCCCCTCCTCCTTGGCCATGCATTTCCACTTTTCTGGTGGCCATGGTGACCTGAACTAGAGGAAAATAAACCTCACCATAAAAAATGAGCAGTTATTAAATGGTTTATTGAGTAGCAGTGCCAATTGGGGCTGACTCTAGTGGAACTGCTCCTTTCAGTGGCAGCTAGCCATTTGGTTGGCTTTGCTGCAATGAGAAATTTCATCTCTGGGGTGCAGTTCCATAGCAGTTTATCCTTATCTAAGTCAGAGCGACCGCGGTCCCTCCTGGTATTTGTGCAGCTGAGCAGTAGGTTGGTCCAGGGAGCTTTGCAGCCAAGAACTCAGCTTGCCAAAAAAAAAAAAAAACAACCAAAAAAAAGAGCTGCTCATTCTTGACTGGTTTCAGGGGGTTGATGTGGCTGAAAATGAATCACTGTTTTATATAGTGAGTTTTCAGCCAAACTCGCGACCTGATCTTATACAGTATGCTGGTTCATGTGGTGAGAAGGGGAAGAGAGAAAGGCTGGGTCGCGAGTCTGTGTCCTCAGATGCTGACAACATCCATGATTTCACTTGTTCTTTTCCTGGAGCACATTATTGATGTGACTTTTTGTGTTCACAGTAGGTCTTAAGATTATTGTAAGATGTTGAAAGAGGCCTGTTGTGTAGGGAGGCAAGTGGAGTCAATATTTTGTGGATCATTCTGGACTCGGTGATTATTGAATGTCAGCTTGTGTTGGCAGGGACTGACTCAGTGACCCAGATGGGCTTTTCCAGTACTGTTTCTAGCAGTATCCTTCCTAGAAGCACCCTACTATTAAAACTGTTGAGAACTAATTTTTGTTCATCCTGTATTTTACTTTTGCCATTTTCTAATTTGTTGCAATCGCTACTATTCTGCCCTTTGCTATTGTGTTTCTATAACAGCAGAGTGAGAGAGAGCTTCTGCTCTTAGCTGTGCTAAAGATTTTCCCCAAATGCAGCCATCAGAGACCAGCTGCAGATAAAACAGCCCAGGCATTTGATTTTTTTTTCCAACAATGCTACATTTTGAGCTCCTGTCTGCAGTAATTAATTAGCATCATTGCTGAGCTGACTCCCTGCGGGACTGCGTGATCATTAGTGCCAAAGCCAGGAAAGGAGCAGGAGCTCCCAAATCCCTGAGTTAGGCTACTGCAGCAACTGTTGGCATTTATAGAGCATTTCAAGAACGTTTCAAGCGACGCTGGTGGCAAAGATTCACTTTCTCATCTGTATGAGGTTAGGCGGCTGGCTGGGATCAGGCAAATCTATTTCCTGGGCAAGATTTTGTCAAAGGCTATCTAAAACCCGGAGGGTTGCTCTCAGCTAGTTCATCTCCATTTTGCTGATATGCAGAGAGAGAATTACAGAAGACTTGCGAGATGTCAGGGTACAAATCAATGATGATGTACGTACAGTACTGGGGCTGCTGTGCCAAAAGCTTGCCCAGAACCAAAAATCTGTCAGCTACAAATCAAACTTAAGTCCAGTAGAGACACAACTGAATCCAAACAGGCCAAAATGAAAGTGCTGGCATGAAATTAAACAACTTTCTTCAGGTGCAGAAAAACAGCAGACACTGAGAGCATTTACAAGTCGCTTTTATGAAATATTTTTTTGTAGGCTTGGGATGGAGTGTAATATAGTTTAATCTCTTCTCTCATCCCCCATGCCTGTTTCAGGAGAGAACAAGAAATTTAATCCAAACAAAGGATTAAGAAATTTCAATAACTGGACTATTGCCATTATCCAGACAATGGGCCAGCTCTTTAAATGCTTGTTCTTGATTGAATTGAAGTCAATGACTACATCAGAGGGAGCAGAATTGGAATGCAGAAAAGAGGAAATGAAAAGTCTGGAAGAGCTACACAATTATTTTACCTACTGCTCCCTTCCAGCATTGCATCCCATAAACAAAGCAGCTCTGAGAAAGGATCTCTCCTCACTGGAGAATAAGGTTAGGGGCAACTTTTGAGAGATGGACAGAGGAAAGAGAAATGAGATTTAATATAGATAAATGTAAGGTAATACACCTGGGAAGAAATAATAATCATTACATATACAAAATCAGGAGCTGCTGTTTAGAAAACAGTAATAGAGAAGAAGGTCTGGGAGCGATGGTTTATAATTAATTACTGCAGACAGGAACTCAAAATCTAACACTGGAGTAAAAATCAAATCATTCTTATTCTGGGTCAGCACCAGAGGTTTGTTTCTACAGTGAGTACCTGGAGATCATTTAGGCAAACAAGAGGGAGCTGGCAACAACACAAGCAAAATATTAAACTTATGGCTACCATATTACTCATTTTATTTATGAACTAGAGCCTTGACTACTGCTACCATAAGCACAAGCTTGTGGTTTTCTATTTGCTGAATACAGTAAAACAATAAGATAAATTATCTCCAAGATGCAAACTCCTGATGAGTTTGTTGAAGGGTACTTTCTCTTTTCTTGTCCTCCTACCTAAATGCAGACCAGTGGCTTGAAAGTGATCAGATTTAATCTAGCCAAGATTGAGGAAACAAAACCCCTTTCTTAAAGAAAAGCGCTACAGCTGAAAACACTAGAGAGAGAATTAAGACAATGTAACTATTCAATAATTAAAAAATTAAAAATTAATTCAATAAGAGAGGATCTGTTGGTAAAAAATGAACACCAAATGTAGAGCTATGCTTTTATTTAGGCAAGAAGTGTTGCTCAGGAAATGCATTTAGCAGATAATGAACAAAGATACCAAATCTAGCTGAGTTCCACCAAAGACCAGATGAAACATTACTATGCTGAGAAGACAGTGTCATGTGAAAGCCTGCCAGACAACCCAGACGGAGTGTCATGAAGAACTGTCTGATTGCAAGACCCGATGGCTGCGTATTTAGAAGTTCAGAGACTTGTAGATCAGAATGAAACATAAAAATTGATTCTTGTCCTAGAAATGGAAAGGGGGGAAAACCCTAACGAGCCATAGGATGCAGAATATTAAAGATTTAGGGGACCCTTTCATCTTGTTAATGCTGTGAGCTAATAGCACGGGGTAATCCTCTTTTTGATTCCTTACAGGTCATGCTCCTCACTATAAGGCAACCTCAGGGTGGTATCATTTCTTCCCAGGCTGGAGATAGCGTGGGTTCAAACCACCAGGCACAGAACGAGGCACTGACGATACCAGGGCAACTGTTTTTCCTCCTGGGAAAAGGATGACGGATCATTTCTTAGAGCCCTACACCTCAAAAAGCATTTGTTTTGGTAAGTGCAAAACTGAGTAACTGTTTTCAAAAGCAGAAAAAAATATGGATATGAAAGGATATGAAAGCCTTCAAATTTGAAATTTCCCCTTCCATCTGAGAAGGCAGATAAAGCTACCTAATTAGTCAGGGAAGGGTCACTCTCCTTCTCCCCACAGCCTCCAGAGGATAAACTCCAGATAAGCTTTGCAGAGACTGCAGAGCTTCAACTGCGGAGGGTTTAGTCTGTCAAAAGAGGTTTGGAGCACATGATAATTAGCAGCTCACAGCCAATTTTCGCTAGCTGTCAGAGTATTCTTTGCTGTCACTGCATGAAAATACTCCTGTAGGTCTCCCAAGTCTCCCTAAATGTGTGCTTTAGTCTGATTTGTCCACATGGAACTTTTTAATATAGAATTTGGTCAGTGTAGAACACTTAAAGGCTTACAGCAAATCTCTTTGCTGGCAGAACAACACCTGGACGGAATTAGAAAATAAAGGGTTTTTTCTTGGACAAAGAATGAACTGCTTTACTGTTTATGCTATACCCAGACAATCCCCTTATAGTCCAGGGGAATTCAGTTTGCTGGGAGAATCCATGGGAAGCCTGCTAATCCAAATCCACATCTTCTTTGTATCCCCAAATCTGTACTCAAGAGTTCTGGCAGGAGACAGTCCTTTTCTTAAGGCTCATCCTTTATCTCTGCTTGCTCACAGTTTTTACGTCCCGGTAAGAAAACTGTAGAGACACTGGGAGAAAGGCAGTAACTGTATTGCAATTGCTTTAAACTTAATTGATGTTCACCTCTGTTTTAAGAAAGTAAACCCCAAGAACTGTCCAGTTTCCCTGAAGTTCAACACATGCTTCAGTGTTTCAGGACTGACGCGGTTTCTGATTTAATAGTCTTCATTGCTGCTGCTTTCCAGATTGCAGCCTCAGATTAGCATGAATTTCTTACAAAATACTTCTAATCTTTAATTACAGGACACTTAATGGTAGGATGCACTTGTGCTGGCTCTTGTCTCATGCAAACCAGCTGTTCAAGTTGTTTATCTGTGGGCTCTCGTCTGTTTTCAACAGCTGATTTCTGTCTTGTTACTGCTTTTTATCTTTTTCAGGTATGTCTTGCTTACCTTCTCAGCTCCCCTGGCCTCTTGTCTCCCTCCCCCCAGAACAACCTGCTGGGAGCTGTAGGCATAACACATATGCACTTAACAACACTTTCATTGTCTTCCAGTCCAATTGCAAAGGTCATTTTCCTGGCTCATTGTCCCAGTCCTGTCCCTCCTCTTTTTTTTGCACAATTCCATTGGCTTCCTTTTCCCTTTCAACCCATGTCTTATCTACAACACCAAGCAGTCCCTCACTGCCATTATATAAATGATGCCAGTCTTTTAAAGCACTCTTGCACTCTCACTTTCATGCTTTCACCTATGCTGCTGATTATGCATAGCACAAAATCTGTGTAAATACCCCTAAGCCCATCTTCCTTGGCTTTTTTAAGCATCTCATCTCTGCCCCAAGGTTTATCAGAGTCTGAACATAGCTATATAACTGTGTTGCTATATATACTTTTTCATATGAACCAGTATCGCATCTTCTTCCTGCTCACCTTCTCTCTCTAAGCCTCGTAATAAATAGTAAGCCCTTTAGAGTCAAAACAGCCTCTGTTTTATGTCTATACAGTGCAAGATTCAGTGAGGGTGGGTTTAGGTGTAATTTTAAGAGCAGTATTAATAATAACGACAGAGTAAACCAAATTATTTTTCTTGTTTCTAACTCTGTAATGAACTTCCAGGAAGTAGCTCCAACATAGCATATTTAATTTGCTATACTAAAGTTGCTTGAATCTGTTGATTCTAGAAACAAATTTGCCAGAGGGACTAAGAGGGAAAGAAGGGGACCGGGACTGTGCCTATTGTGGCAGATGACTGTTACTGGCTTTGTGGTGTTACCAGACTGCACCCTGAGGTCCAGCATCACAATCACCCAGAATGCTGAGTGGACAAACATCTGGCCACATCTGTTTAGAATTTTGGTTCTAGAATGGGGCCACATTCTGCATAATTCTGTTTTACAGAGAACTAATATAAAATAGCATTTTTCCCTATTTCTATTTCTTTTTGAAATTCTGTGATTTTACCATCTTATGTGTAGGCAAAGAAAAGTGAATATTCCGTTGTAAGTTATACCTTTGGAAAAGGGATTGAAAGTGTTGAGACTGGAGCAGAATTTAGGCTAATAACTAGGGTATGTAATTTAGATTCTTAGAGACTTAAGACATCACTGAGAGGTGGACAGAAAGCTCGAGAATCGGGATGTCTACATGTTTTCAATATTTAGTAGCTGGAATATCACATTTTCATTCATAACCATAAAGTGTCTGTTTTATTCAGGAAAAAACAGGTCTTGTCAAACAGCTTTGACATTTTCGTTGGCAAGATCACAAATACATTTGATAAAGATGACTCGACATAATACACTAGAGTTTATGTAAGGCATTTGTTTTATTCTGTAGGGCAGCCTGCATAAAAGAGATGTATGGGAAGCAAACTAATTAAACCTGTTTTTCTATATAGTTATTTGCTGTGTCACAGCTCCCTGCAACAAGCCTGCCTCCTTTTCGTGTTTGCCATGACTTTATTACCTCATCATGCCTCTAGTTTAAAGAGGTCAGGTCTTAGCAACCATGGAATGAAGCTCATGAACTGCTAATTTAAAATGAGCCCAGTGCAGGGCATGACTAAATCCAGTTCACAGTGAATATATGTATACCTTTAAAAATATCCATCTATTATTTGCATACTCTTGGACTAATTGCAAGAGAGCCTGAGGATTGAATAGTGAAAGGGTGAAAACTACTCTCAATTTTCAGCACAATTCTCAGTAGATTTCTTAGTAATTTCACCATGCAGGCAATGAAATGCAGGTTTTTTTTTTCCTAGCACTCAGGAACAAAAAGCATCGATAATAAAATGTCTCTTTAATTGTCTAGTGATTTGGCTAATTAAGGTGACAGGGCCCTGAAGTTTCAGAATATTTATGCTTTTAAAAGGTGGATTATACACCCAATAAACACCGCTAGGTATTTGACTCTTTAGTATTCAGGAAGACTTGATTCCCAAGCTGCAAACCCTATTAATCATCTGGATGTTAAGTATTGATTCTAGCAGGTACATGGTAAAAAGGCCTTTGACTTAAGTCATTCAAATAACATACACACTGTATGAATAAACCATATACAGACAAAAACCTCTTGGACTACAGGTAAGGAAGGCTCCCTCCTTTATGTGAAAAAGTCTCAAAGGCTACACATTCGCGTCTTTTTAGCCATTAATATGCAGAGAGCTGGGGCACTGAATATTTGTCTGCTGCGTGTAGGAAAGAAGGCACTAGAGAAATTATTTGCTATAAAATCAGTTAAGTTGTCAGCACTCAAAACATTTTGTTTTCTTCAACAGTATATTCTGATTGAGACAATGCTGTAAGAAGACAGGCGCCCTCTCTCCGACTTTATTAAACTAAAAACTGTGTAATTTGCGATGAGAGAGACAAAATTAAATAATACTTTTTAGTGGCTTGTAACCATCTGATATCTCCTGAAGTAACAAAGTGCATCCTGTATTGTGCTTAAGAAAGTTTCTTGGGATTATGAGTATGGCTGTAACAAGTGACCAGTGTTATCAGCAGAGATTTTGAGTGAAGGCTTTACTGTGATAGACTTGTCTGACTTGGATAACAAACTCTTTTAGAATTTCAGCCCATAAATCCCAAAGAGAAAGATACTATTCTCTTAGGTCACTGACAAACTAAAAGAGAATCTTTGTTTGCAGAGCTCCACAGAGTTAACACAGTACTAGTTAATGATTTCACCATGGTAATTACTTTCTAGGGTCTGTCAATCAGGTATTTTTAATGTATTCAGCACGGACCAGATTAATTTTGTGCAATACTACTATTTTACCTGCTTTCATGCTCTTTGTCTACCAATCTGTCCATAACAAATTTTGAATCTATGGGCCAATTCCTGCCAAGTTTGAGAGGAATATTGTTTTTTAAATCTCAAAACTGCTTGGAATCCTGCAAGTTTTGTGACTGTTGTCAGGTGGGTAGAGAGAAACTCACAGGAGGGTTCCCGTGGTGAAAAGGTTTTGGAAGGAGCTCAGCTGTTCCCATTTCCCTAAGGAATGCTAGATCACCACCTGGTATACGCCTCATTCAGAAACTGCACATCCTGTGCTACCTCCTGTCAGGCTCCCAGGTGGGGGACGAGGTGGACTAAAGAGCACATGCAGACGATAATGTGTATTTTTAAAGGTACACGTATCCACTGTGAACTCGATTTCATCCTGCTCTGAACTAAACTAGCAGTTCCTGAGCTTTACACCATGGTTGTATCACTGATTTGTAGGTGCGTTATTCAAGGAGGCATCCAATAATACCTCTTTTATAAAACAGAGAGAAGGCAGGTCAAACCATATCATTTTGGGGTGTAAGCAGAAAGGGACAGACAGATCCTTGACAAAGTGCTTTGGTTCCTGTGCCTGTTATTTTGGTATTCTGAATACCACAAGACATTAGAGATTATGCAAAGATTGGACTTTTTAAAAACATGAGTTCACCGAGTACACTTGCCAATGTTTGTAAAGGACTCTGGCACCCAGTTGGAGTGCTGACATTGGTTTCAATTAGTGTGTGATGAGTCCCTTTGTCGTTGAAAGCATCATGTTTAATGGTATAATTAGACAGAGCAACTGGCTAATAAAATGTAAAGTGAAATAAAATCGGTTTTAATATGTTCGTAGGAGCTGGGTCATGACTTTTTTCAGCACAACAGTTGGAGTCACAGCTTGGAGAAACTTGAGAACATCTGTTATTTCTGGTGAAAAATACAAGTACATTGAGTAACTCACACCTTTGAAATTCCTTTGTGGGGGTGGAAGACAACTCCTCTCCAACACAAAGCCGATTTACTCAGGATTTGGCGAACATTTGACTGGTTCATCCTTTAGGTCTCTCATAATTCAGACACAAATGTTCTTTGGAAGGAAGCTTTGAAAAGGTTTTTTCCTGTGTGACTAATGAGTGAGGTTAGTTGATTCCAGAAGGAAAGGCTAAAATGTCTTACAAATTTGCAATACATAGTAGTTAATTTTGCATATAAGCTTATTCCGTTTGTAAAATACATGAAGTTGCTGTCTTTAAAAAAGCCAGAAGAAATCTAGTTAAAATTGAACTGTGATCCAAGACTAAATTTCTTTTTTATCTCTCAAATGTAAGTATCTTACCATATTTTTGGTAATAGGTTTTGGGAAATCTGTTTTCTTTTATATCAAGTCCTAAGGGTAAGGAAAAAAATCAGCAGGAGCTGAAAACGTTTCTTATCGTCAACACACCTATCATGTGCACATACACGTTACACCCCTGGGGCATATACATCACAACACATCATGGAAAATCTTTTTTATACTCGAAATTACAAGTGGGAAGGGGGGAACTCCATGAAAGAAACAGTTCTTTGCCTTATTCCCATTTTTGTCTCTAAACGAGGTGTCTGTTTAGACGACGTCTCCTGTGACATACCGGTTTTCCTGCAAGGAGTGTATAATGTAACAGGTTTGGCAGATGGGAAGCTGCAATCCTCCTTGGGAAAGTTAATCCATTGAATAGAATGAGGGGGTTGAACAATAACTCCCCAGCAAACCCAGCAACAATTCACACAGGAAAAGTTTAGTTATAGATTAACCCCAAATGAGGGGGGGTTGATTGGTTAGGCAAACTTAACATCAATTCAGTTCAACTCAGAATAACGTATTTTGTTCTGCTTTTCCTAAAAAAATAGAAACATTTCAGGAAAATTGTGATTTGGACATTTTGTTTTCCAGGGGAAAAAAAATAATAATTTTGTAGAGCTTCCCTGACTTCATCTAAATCAAACAAAAATGTGTGTAATTTAGAATAGGTTTAGTACAAATGAGAAAATGACAGATAACTGGCTTTCCTTCTTTTTTTCATGGTTTTTTTTCCCTTTCCTAGCTCTTGTTTCTTTACTGCAGCCTAGTGAATTTTCCTGATCATTTGAGTTTCTTCTGCACGTGCAACATCAGTACTTACCCTAGTTTTCCCTCTCATGCAACAACTTCACATCTTCCCCATGCTTTTTCCTGACTATCTTCCCATACCTCCCTGTGATGTCTTGTCAGTCTCCCTCATTTCTATACATCTTCTCTGCATTCATCTTTCTCTTTGCTCTTCACCGAGTTCACCAAAAGCACCATCTCATGTGCTTTTCTAAAGTTGTTTTAAACTGCAATTCCTGTCTGCCATTTATTTCTCCTTCTCTCCCTCAGAGTCACACACAGGGTTTTCTGTCACATTATTGGAACGCAGTTTCCTTCCCTCTTTACTCAGCAGAACTTTGATTTTATTTTTCTAGATCAAGACTTCTTTGGGTTTTCCTGCAGTTATTTTTCTTCCAATTCCAACTTTGCCCCTAGGAGGAAGAATAAGATAGTATATTTTGCCCCTTAGATGGCATTCCTCTCTAAATGAGGAAGGTTATTTCTGTTCTTGATGGTGTTTAGTCATTAACAAAGAGAGTTTGCTTTCCAAATATTTGTCAATAGTTTAGTTAAATAGTAACAAAAAGCAAACTGTTTGATTGCAAATCCAAAATTCCTTCTCCTGTAGTGGTTCAAATGGTTTAGGCCATACATAAAAGGGAATTGCAGGTTATAGAGTAAAATATTTAAAAGAGGGCTTTTTAGCATTAACATATATATGCTGCAAGAACAATTAAAAAAATATTCCCATTAAAATAAAAGTTACAAGTTACCTTATTAGCACTTTAAAATATATTAAAACTAACTGAAAGAATACACACATTAAACTTTAGACAATACAAAGCTTATTTTTCCTCAGAGAAAAAGAAATCATGGCCAGAGTACAAGAGTAGAGATAATTAGAGATTTGTTTCTTTTCTACCTCCCAAGGTAAGGCTTAATCCTACAGTAATCTCTTTATTGAGAGCCAAATGTTAGTCAAGGAGCCTGCTGCACAGATTTCAAACCAGCATTTAGCCCCTGTTTTCAGTATCTGGGAAGGAGCTATCCTGTGAATTTATAGTCTGCCTTGTTTTAAAGAGGTATCTTGATATGTTTTTGATTTTATCCTGCACTGTAATGCATTGGCTTGGCTTCGTGATACGTTTGGTAGCTTATATTGTGATACAGAGCAAGACTTCTCAGCCATGACCAGCAAAGCTCCAGAGCCCTTCTGTCTTTTAGCACAGAAAAGGGGTTTGTACTGGGCATACAATGAATGGCACACTCTGTGAACGTGCATAAACCGATTATCCCAGAACAGTTTTGCCTTTGAGCATTTCAGCATCCTGTTGCCCTGTTGTCAGGTGTACTTTAAGGATAAATGCCCAATGAACTTGGGGTTCATTCAAGTGGGGTAGATGTTAAACAAATTGGCCTTGTGTCTTTTTTATTTCCAAACTGTGGGTTGTAGCTTTGTTGTAAACTGATTGGCTCTTTTAATTCCCAGGTTAGATGGGAAAGAGGAAAGTAGCAAAGACAGAAAAACACCTGCTGAGGTTAGTTTTATTTTAAAAAGGCCTAAAGTTTAGATCCAACAATGGATTTAAGTGGTGTTTATATATGTGGGGTTAAAATTTACACTCTACTGCGATTTTGCATTGAAGGATCTGCAATCCAGAGGCGCTTGCTTCTCCTGCCTATCTCTGGACTGGATACCAGTCCAGAAAGAGAAGTGGGTGGTATAAAGCTGAGTGTCTCTGGCAGGGATGGGTGTTCCCTGGGTGCAGGTATCCAGGCGACCCTACGTGCTGGTGGCCCATTCCTACACTCTGGCCTGAAGGGTCGGGTAGAGAAAAGCTAGAGAAAACATTTTGCTGCTTGGTGGGTTGACGTGCCATGGATATATTTTGTTTGTGTTCAAAATTAAGTTGAGACAGAAAAGGTTTGTTTATTTTCTTAGTCTAGTTAAAAAGCCAAGAGTGGCCTATACCCTGCTGTTGTTTATCCAAGGGCTTAATGATTAGAGCATTCATGCGGACAGTTAGGTACACAAAGTCCATCTCATTCATTGCTTGCAGGAATTCAAAAGGCAATGCTCTCATTGCCAGGCTATAAAGTGTCCTAGTATTCTTCTTACTGAATTCCCTTTCCTGAAGTTTTGCATGGAATAATGAAATATAGTTCGGATCAGGAGGAGTGTGCGTGTCACATGCTGGTGAGAGCACTCCCAAAGGAAAGGGAAGGTTGGAGGTTCTTGTTCTTAGGAATAATTAGCGTAGGGTAGTTGCCAAAAGAGGGACTGAAATCCCTGTGTGCAGATCTAAGCACCAGGCTGCAGAGGTTACTCCCTTTACATGCAAAAATTAAAAATCAGGCCATTCAATTGAGTACTCTCACATGGGGTTGAGGAGCAGCTCCTCACTGCTGTTTCCAAACCTGATGAGGTGTGGTGGTGAGAGTACTTTGTGGGCAGTTTTGCTGCACTAAAGGCAAAAATCTCCATGTTTCATAGGGGAGGGAAGTGGTTTTGTTTGTTTGTAGAAGGTGCTTGTTTGGTAACTGCAAGTTACCAAACTTGGTAAGAGTTTCCATGAGCATACCCATTCACTGAAAACTTCCCCAGCGTAAATGGCATTCCAAAAGCAGGTACGCATGTGTGGGCGTACCCAAGCAACTGGGACACTTGCTTGAAATCTGAGGGACAGAGGTCAAAATCAGTTTGAACGGGGTCTCTTTGATCTCAGGTCAACAACGGAAGCTGTTTTGTGGAACGAGCAGCTCTATCTCATTTTACTCCTGTAGGTTTTTGAAGTGTATGGGTCCACCTCAAAGCAAACCAGAATATTTTTTCTGAAACTGCTGCAAATCTTTGTAATGGTGAAAAGCAGCCTGTTACCTGCCTGTTTCTGAGTAAAAAGTAACCCAAAAGCTTCTAAGTATCTTTGGTACAAAACAAGAGTTGAAGTCTGTCCTCTTTTCACCATAGGGATGGGAACCATAGAATCGTTTTGGTTGGAAGAGACTTTTAAGATCATCAAGTCCAATGGTTAACCTAACACTGCCAAGTTATTATACAGACTGGAATTTGTTGTGGGATTGACCCAGTGCAGAGGTAGAACCCTGAATTAGCCGGAGGGAGGCCTAATGGAGCTTGAGTACCTAATTAGCCCTCAGCTGTGCTCAGGGGATGTGAGAAACCTGTGGCTGCAGGAGGGGAGGTAGGCAGGAGAGACCTACTGGAGGAGAAAAACTTGCTGTGGTGACAGCGCTTGGCTACAAGAAAATCACAAGATCCACGTGAACTGAAAGAGGAGCTGGAGGAACCCAGGTAGGAGCAGAAACTTATGTTTATGGTTTGTGCTGAGGGAGGGAAGGCTGAGATGGTATGGTGGCTCTGCAGAGAGCTGTGAGAGCCATTTGTTTAGCGAGGGATGGAGAAGCTGAGAAGGCTGAGCTCCTTGGAGAGGAGAAGTGCTTCAGTAAGGCCTTGCTGAGCACTCTCTGGCTCCTGTTGAAAGCCTGACTGGAGCTCCAGTTTGAACAGCCCAGCAGCATAGTTGTGGAAAATTGTTTGCACATGGAGATTATATTGTACCAAAGGATACGTTGAGTGTTTGCTTGAAAACAGGCTGGTACCTTTGATGGCTTGGCACACAAATTAATGTTTTCCATCCCTGAAGAAAGACAAGCGTGCCTGTGGCAGGGCAGCGGGTGCTAGATCGCTTTGGTAGTCATGTTTCAGTGCTTTTCCCAGTTGTTTCCTGGTGTTCATGAGTAATGTCCTGTCTGTCCCCTTGATGTGAGTGTCTGGCAATGCCCAGGTGTAGTGAATGAGTGCTTATGGATTCCTTTCTCATGGCTGAGATAGAGGCATTTGAAACTTTGCTTTCCAGAAGGGATACAGGCAACCTATTGATGGACTGGTCCTTACTACTGGGAGGTTTTGTCTGTAATGTTATGTTGCTCCATAAGCCTACCTGAACCTGGAATTTGTGCCTTAAAAGGGCTAGTGGTATATACCCCACCAGGCAATGTGGGCAAGGAACCTTTTTAACCCCCCTGCATAGTTCCAACTAGCTTCAACCCTCAAAAAGAGACACAAATGATGCAAGATTTTCTCTCTTAAGCTATTTGGTTGTATCTATAATGATGTTGAGAGGAAATCTATAGGTTACCCAAGGCCTTTTTGTAGCTGTAGAGTTTACTGCTAGTGACACAGAACATGTCTGGCATCATATTGGTGTGGTGTAAGAGTTGAATCTTGTTGCAAAACTCTTGTCCAGGACAGGTCTAAATTCAGGAAATCTGCCTAGGTAATCTTGGGGGCTGCTGTTTTGAACTTGTACCTTATCCAGCAGAGCTTTGCTAGATTGTTCTGTTTCCATTTAGAAGTTACTTTGCTTAAAGGGGAAGCATTTAATTGATTTAGAGACGATCTATCCCGATCTCGTCTTGAGCAATCGTCTCTTGGAAAACCAGAATGGTGTCCCTGTAGCTATGACATATATTTTGTCTTCCCATATAAAGATTCTCAGCTGCTTTTCCCCTAGTAACTTGTAAATAGTTTTTCTGTCTTGATTTCACTCAAGACACTTTTAAGTGGCATGTATTAGAAACTGTATTTGATTCCTACCACAAAACAGGGCTGAACAAAGAAGCAATGTTATTTATCTTCTAACCATTCAAAGCTTTCACCTTCTACCATGGAAGTGTATAATATTAAAATTTTAGCTTCTGCTAATTGGCAAAACCGAGGTATTCTAATAAGAAATACTACTAAAACTGGTTCATTACATCTATTCCTGTTAAACACTACCTTTCAATTTAAATTACATGCTAGAAACAATTGCATTAGAAACACTTCTATGATTAAGAAATTATTAAAGTCACTAAAATCCTCCTTATGCATACTTATGTCATCTTACACTTTTATCTGTGTGTCTTAAGGCTCTAATGGCACTAGAAATAATATCTCACAATGCGTCTCTCCATAATTCCCACTGGTATGCTGAAAGGTAGTATTAAGAAGATCATTAAGAGCATCGTCTCTTTATGTTCCCATAAGCTTTCCATTCATTTGCATTTAGCGGTCTAAACTACAGCAAAGTTAATATTTACAGCAAGATAATACATTACTAATAGAAATGTGAAGCACACTTATTCCTCTTGATTATGAATACTGCTGTCTGGGCACAGGGATGTTTTCATAGGATTCATTTGCTTGTTAGATATGTGCTAATGACAAGTGCACCCAGAGTCGTGCCGGACATGCTGAAATTCACAGGAGTGTGCTGTCCTAGAAACTTGATTATATACCAAGCAGTGAGGCCCCTCTGGGTTTCCAGACGTCTGCGTAGAGTGGTGCTGGGAGCAATAGCAAGCAGGTTTTACTCCAGATAAACATAATATATGGACTGTGGGGCAGTAATTTTGGCTGAGCCCATTGCGTACTTACAGCTGGGTTTGGGAGGCATGAGTTTGGCAGTGGGTCATGAGGTTATAACCCAGGCGCAGTCAAAAAGTGATTTGTGTTTGCCAGAGCAATTGAATTAGGTTTTCTGCAAATTCAGGCATGCGTTGCTGTATTTGATGCTCAAAAACTGGAAGCATAGATTTGGGTGTAACTGTGGGACTCCAGAAGCTGGTATTCCAGGCGTGAATCTACTCTGACTATCATAGAATCATTATGGTTGCAAGAGACCTTTAAGATCATCAGGTCCAACCGTTAACCTCACTCTGCCAAGTTACCACTAAACCATCTCCTTCAGCCCCACATCTGCCTGTCTTTTAAATACCTCCAGGGGCGGTGACTCCACCCCTTCCCTGGGCAGCCTGTTCCAATGCTTGACAACCCTTTCTGTGAAGAAATTTTTCCTCATATCCAACCTGAACCTCCCCTGGCGCAACTTGAAGCCATTTCCTCTTGTCCCATCACCTGTTCCTTGGGAGAAAAGACCGACCCCCGCCGGCTACACCCTCCTTTTGGGGAGTTGTAGAGAGCGAGAAGGTCTCCCCTCAGCCTCCTTTTCTTCAGGCTGAACACCCCCAGCTCCCTCAGCCGCTCCTCACAAGACACTACCTGTTTGCTGCTTGTGTTTGCTGGGAGGGAAAGGGTCAGTGATATATTCTTTCCAGATGTGATGAAATAAATATTTTGTTGGAATAGAACATATTTGCATGTATTTGCTACAGTCTGAAGAGACGTGTTAGCTTCCATCAGATGGAGAGGTAGTAAATTTTATTGATTGGACTTGTTCCTCACTGCCAGCAGCCTTCTGTGCCTTACAGATCTGTTTTTACTGAGGCCATTTCTAAGGTTTCAAAACTGGAGACGGTTTTAAACAACTGTCTGTTTAAAAGCTGTCATAGAGCTGAGGAGAATGAATGTTTCCTTTAACATGCCCCAGGCTGCTCATCTGATGATGGGGTCTGCTCCTGAGTAAGGACGGGGACCCCACTTTAGAGCAGAGAAAGAAAGTTGAGGCGAGTGTCGTTACTTAGCACAAAGTCTGGTTTTGTTATGCACTGGTTGGAGCCTGAGCAAACTTTTGCAATTATATTAAATGTGGGTTTTTCATCAGGCCTGCAGGGAAACTTTTACAGAAGGTTTTAATCTTTTTTTTTTTTTTGACTACAAGTCCTCCAGGACCAGGCAGTAACATTTTGTCACTGAGTGTCTCGCAGCACTGCGCCATTTGTGCCCAGGATCACGGAGTAGTCGCATAATGAAAAGAAAAATAAATGGTGAATGACTCGCAATCGCTTTTGCCTTGTGCTGACTGCACTAAAGTATTTGTTTAAATGAAAGCTTTTAGCATAAATAGCTATGCATACGGAAACCAATTAAAGTTTCGAGAGGTCTGCCTAAAATTTCTATTTGCTTCCGCAACAGCTGTAAGAACGAAACAAACAGAATAATCTGACAGGAACCATATGCCCTTTCTTACGTTGGAGCAATAACAATCAACTTGTGTTACATTATTGCACTAGTGTTAAAATGTTTGTAAGCTGGGTAATAAGGATGTTTAGCAGTTCGTCTCTCAGAGGATGGAGGACTCAAACTGCATTTAATTGAAAACTTAATCTTTGAAAACACTGTCAGCTCAGGTTGTAACAGAAGAGAGGTTGTATGGTAGGGAGAGGTAAGTATAATGGTAATCAATAGTCTGTTGTAACACTTGCTAAGGTATGTAACCGATTGGTTTGGGTTATAAATACACATAAACTGTGTCTGGAAATACCCCCCTAAATGTCTCTCATTTAAGTGGAGAGGAAACTTCTTCCTGCAGAAACTGTCTGGAACAGTTGTTGATCACTTTACTAACATTTGCTATTGATTTTGCAGAAATACACTGTTACATTTTTCTTGTTTAAAAATTGTGTTCCTGTTAAAGGATATTAGTATACATAGCAACAGAAGACATTGTGTATGTGAATGTCTTTTTACGCAATTTGCTTAAAATAACAAGCCTCACTTCAAAAGAGGTAAATGTGGCAAGTCAGGGCTCATTTATGGTACAGTAAATGATACTAGCTTTCTTGAAAGTGAATACCTAGAGACCATAGAAGCATAAGCATAAAACCCCTATTCTACAGGTAAAATAAGCTTAAAGTTGCTACTACAACCCTTTAAAACACAAGGTTTTGTTGTTGTCTTTTTTGGTTTTTTTTGCAATCTGTGGAATAGGGGTTTTGAGCTCCCAACATAATATTGATGACTGCCAGGTCTGACTTTTAAGTATTTAAATGACGGCAAGCACAGCAAATTCTAATTTCCATTGCCTTATATATAAGCCCATGCCTCAGGCTGAAGGCTTGTTACACAGCCTGAGAAGTTTTATATTTGAATACTTATGGGATGTCTGTGAGGGAACAGAGTTCTACTAGAGCTTTCCAAAACTGAGAAAGAGAAATAGAATAGAGGCTTAAGGGGAGATGGTTTAGTTCTGCTTCACTTGCATTTAGTTCTTCTTAGGCTTATGTTTCCCATTTCTTCTGGCTTTCCAGTTACACCTGACATCATAGCGTAAGGAAGGTTTGTATAATTCCCAGAGCTTGTTCCTAAGTAATCTTTTAGAGACATGGATTTTGTTTTAATTGATTTTTTTTTTTTCCACAATCCTGTTAGAGTAATAAAATGAAGGCGGCTATTCTTCACCTGAAGACATATCAACCTAGTGGCATTTGCCTTCAGATTAGGAATATAAATTAGCAGGAGATTGATTAATGCAAGATCTTGTTTCCTTGTGAATGTTACCACTGTCACATCCTGCTGAATTCTGGCTTGTGTTGACAGTGACCTTGGGTGCCTCAGTGGTACCTGGGTCAGGAAAAAAGATGGCTATTATCATTATTATTATTATTATTTTAATCAATACCTACAGAGGAGCATCTGGGACAAGTTATGATGTATTCTGAAGGGACAATCGGGACTATCTGGAATAGACATTGGGGGCGTAGGGGGAGACACAAGAATAGCAAGAGGTAGAAATATTAGTTCCTGGGAAGGAAGAAAGCACAAAGTCCTTAGCCTTCTACATCTAGTTGTGATGTTGCTGCTGTAATAACAGATCCTGAGGTTGAGATTTCTTTATTTTCTTTTTTTTTCTTCTCTACCTGCATGCTTTGTTTAGAGAGAGTGGTGAGAGATGACAGGTTTACAGCTGAAGCTGATGAAAGGTGTCACTTAGTTCAGAATTGCTTATTTTGGCACAAAATAAGAGAAAAATCGCTAATGTAATTTTAAAGAAATATTTTTGGATTCGAAGACTGGGGATAGGTAGCCCTGACTGTGATTATAGGGCTTGAGATTTATAGCTCACTTGTTATTCACTCTCTAGGTTGCTAATAGAATCCCAGAGCTATGTATTATTGGAATTTATGGGCAAATGGCAATGTAGCAACATGCTGAGTTGTTGGAAATTTCCATATTTGCTGTGTTTTGATGGAAGATTCTTTGTGGAAATGCATTTCCTAATTTGGTTTGGCTTCCTTGCTGCTAGCAGATTCCTTGAGACGTTTATGTAAAATAATATTATAGTTTCTACCAGAAAATGTAGAATGGTGAGATCTGTGGGAATGTAAGAAATTAGTATTTTTATTCTTCTTTATGTGAGATTAAATATAGGCAGCTTGAAAGGGAAGTGAGGTATCCATGAAGGTGTGTACACCAGAAATTCTAGAAATCCCATCCTGTTTTGCCACATGTTCTTTCTGACGCTTGGGAGAACTAAAGCAAACTATCTTTCTATGAAGTAAAGGTAAATCCTCATTTTGGGATGAATCCTGTTCTTGAGATCTGTGCACAACAGAGTTTTGATTAATTAACAGCCCTTGGAGTATCTAGCTGACCTGACAGTACTTGTTCAGGGATGGGAGGGAAAGATATAAGGAACAAAACACATACATCTTACTTTTCCTTTTTATGTTTGCCTCACCTGGAATCCTGAAAAAAATCTGGCATCAAGAGGTGATCAAAAAGCTAGACCACTGCATGTCTATTAATAAAAACATTGGAGCTGCTGTCTAATTTTCATCACAGTAGGGTGATCCAGGACTCTGTGCTGGTTTATACCCCAGGTAACTTAATTTGGTAGGGTTAAATAGTGAATTATATGCTTCCTAAGTTATGGAAACTTGCTGTCCTTCTGTTGGTTTGTTTTTTATTCGTTACTGGAATGTACTCATGGCACGTTCTTACTCTTTCCTGATTTATAATGGATCTCTTTATTGAATTATTGAGCAAAACTTTTAAATAAAACATCAAAGAATTCTCTTCTACGATCAATTCTCCTATAGTCGTAAGATGTATCAACCCTTAGGACCACTTTCCTCATCAGAATACTGACACTGCTAGACTTATTCCTAAATGTGCTGTGCACCAGAATGTTCATCCAATATAGCCTTTTCTTCTCATGAAAGTGAAATGATTTGCCTTATAAATGTGCAAAATTACATTGCTGCTTGTACAAATATCTTGCACAGTATCTGTTTTGTTCTTTCTGGCGACCATAGGTATGCAGTAGGGTTGTTGGTTTTTTTCCTGCTCTGAATCCTATTTTATAGGTGAAATTAAACAAAGTACTTATAGAAAATATAATTAAATTGATTCTTAAAAGTAAATCCATTATCAGAGTTGAGAAAAAGACTGAGCTTGACTTCCAGCCCTTGGTCATCTTCCTTGATGCATGTTATACACTGCTTTGCTTGGGATAAGGAGCCACTGAATCCAGACTGTGTTATGAAACCATGAGTTGTGATTATTTGTCAGACATCCAGTGTTTGTGGAGATCAAAACTTGGGCTCAGGTCTTCTCACGGCCACTTGTGTAAGCTCTACTTGTTAATGTTCTTTTGGGATTTGGCTGCTTTTTTCAATGTATTAAAACTGACTTTATGGTTCTGACTACTCTCGTACAATAACTTTATACTACCTTTGAGGTTCTTGTCACTTCCATAGAACCAGTAAGTCTGTTTTTTGCCTGGAGTGGATTAGTGTTTAGTTTGCACGTAACTGAACAGTGCTTTATACCTTCTCTTTGTTTTGTTAGTCCAGAACCCCAAGAAATAGTTTGTAGTGTAAGTATTATTCTTTAAGGATAGATGAGATGAGGCTACTGGTAAGCCTCATTTTCTGGAAGTAAATCATAAGCTTTGATTCACAGAAAATGAAACTTGTAGCAGCTTGGCATCCTTTTTTTTTTATTAAATAAATGAAATACCAAAAGGAGTACTCATATTTATATTTAAATGTTTAATATCTGTGGGCACTATTAAATATATATTTCTGTCATCTGGCTATTTTTCTTAAGACTAGAACAGGGATAGGATATCTGAACTAGGAACCTCTTCTGTTGTGTCTTGTTGTCTAACATATTTTACTCCATCGAAAGGGAATAAGCTGCGTGAGCACAAAAATGTACTTGGGTGCTGAAGGGAAAAGGGACTGACTTCCTCCATGAGCTAACACTATTTCACTGGCAAGAGTTTTCTTTAGGCTTGGCCTGAGATGAGAAGGGGTTTTTTGTAGCTGTTTTCAGTAAGTTCTTGGACAAAAGGATGAAAGAACAGTGTGGGTCTAGGGAATGAGAAGACACCACTAGACTTAGGAAGCCCCTGACCTAAGAGTCTTAAATTTTCTATATTAATTATCTAATATTTAATACACATAGCATCTCGAAGATCTTTTAATGCTTTAGTTTGTGTCATTTCTGTGAGACACACTCTCAAAGAAAGCTCCTGGTTAGCCCAGCTGACTGTAAATCTTTCTTGCCTTTACTGCTGAAATGTCAGTAGGCAGCTCTCGGCTTTCTATCTGCTACTGCTTCTTCCCTGAGCTGTGGGAAGCTCCCAAATTATGCATCTGTAGCTCCTGATTCATTTGCAAGAGTCATCCATTTCTGCCCTTCACTGCTATTCCAGCTGGCGTTGGGCTTTGTGGCAGTCCCAGGCTGTGCTGCAGTATTTGACACCGTAGATCCTTCTACTGAAACTTGAGTCTCTTCCTTCCATCACACTCCAAGGTCTTTTTATCTGTTCTTAGTTGGTTTAGGTCACTTACGAGGCTCCAACAGTGTATTTTCACTCCTGCTGTTCTCTGAGATGGAAAGCTAAATCATATATAAGACAAAAGAGCCAGGATTTTTATTATCTCTTCACCAGGAGAGCTCCCAAACTTTTCCCTGGCCCACTTCTTGGGGTTGTTCAGCCTGGAGAAGAGAAGGCTCCGGGGAGACCTTAGAGCCCCTTCCAGTCCCTAAAGGGGCTCCAGGAGAGATGGGGAGGGACTCTTGATCAGGGAGGGGAGCCACAGGATGAGGGGGAATGGTTTTAAACTGAAAGAGGGGAGATTTAGATTAGGTATAAGGAATATTAGATATTAGTCCCACAAGGAATCCTGGCTTTGTGTCTTGGGCTACCCCATATCAACTGGAGATGGAACAATGTTTTCCTGTATAAGTCCGAGAATCCAGTTTATTTGCTGTGTTTTGCGAAACGCAGTCTGACGACAAGAAAGGTAAATGTTCTCTGTGGAAGCTGTGAGATGATTTGAGCACACTAATGTTTTCTGTGCCCTAGAAAATAATCCAAGAGATGTGACTGTTCTGTAATTAAGAGGGAGAAAGTGCCAAAGCTACATACTGACTCACTTTTTTTCTCTGATACGCATTATGCCTTATGTGGGTGCAGAAATTAGGAACTGAGCTCCAGACCTTTATCAAGATGTTCCCAAGCTATACCCTTTCCTTTCCTTTTCCTCAAGCCACCCCACTTCCAGCCTTTCACAATTTGGATGTAGTTTGCTTCTGATTCAGAAATGTGAAAAAGGCTGCCTCTCTTTTGTAGTTGTGAAGATATAAGAAGAGCTCAGTGATCAAACATTTCTGAAAGCAAACTACTTGCAAAGGTGAGAGACGGAGGCTTTTCTGTCAGGGCTTCATGGGACGCCTGCAAGTTCCCCATCACATCTACCAGGGAGTAGAGGAAGGGGAACGCTTCCCAGAATTCAAAATTATAGCAAATCCTAAACCGAATGTGATTTAGTGATGGCGTCAACAAAAAAAGCCACTTCCTTTTAGGGATTGCACTGAGAAAGCAGACAATGCCCAGCTCTGTGACATCAACCACCAGGTGCTATTGCTTAAGAGAGGAGGACAAAAGGGGAGAAGAAGAACATGGCCTTAGGAAATACAATCCGTATTCCTGTGCTTCATTAGAACAGGTTGCTTAGGAATAATGTGTTTTTCCTGTCAGCAGAGATTTTTAAAGAAAAACTAAGTAACTACCTATTAGACTAGGCTTGCTTTATTTTGTCTTGTAGGAAAAAGATGGACAAAAATTACTCTTAATACATCTTTCAATTTATATGGAAACTACATGTGGTTTTATTTCATCTTTGTGGGGAAACTCCCCAGGTTAAAAATGTTTCTGCACCCTGCTGTCACTGCTGTTCCTGGTTGTGGTTCGTGTAACTGGACACACTGGTCAGACAGAGAAGTTCACTTGCATTCCTTGGGGGATATAATGCCCCGTTTTTCCCTCTACCACAGTAGCAACAAATTCTGTGATCGTTGTCCTGCAGAGAAGCTGTAATTGGGTAAAGAGAAAGCATGATAATGTGATGTAGCGTAAAGGGTTTTCACATGAATACAGATGCATTACTCCCAGCCACTGAACCTGTACTTTATGAAAATCATCATGCACTTGGTGCCAAGGAGCACTTTCCTAATCTCATGCCATCTGTGCATCTGGCAGAATATCACAGGAAACTCATTTGTACATCCACTTGGGAGTGGATCCTTCCTATTTACAAAAAAAAAAACAACCCGCTTTTAGATCATACCTTACAGTAGAAGGTACTTGATTTCAAGTAGACTACTGGTGAGAGAAATAATTTTTTTTCTATTTTATTTCTTGAGCTAGAGTTCTTATTTTTCCAAAATGGCAAAATGCAGATACCAACATAGCAGTATACAACCAAGAAGGTGTTCTTCACAATATTTCCAACTTCAGGAAAGATTTAAAATGATTTTTTTTTTTTTTTCCTAAGTTGTGTGTTGAACAGGAACATAACTATGGCAGTCATGATGGTAGCAGCGTGAAAGATGAGAGGCTTCTTTTCCCATATTAATTCTCTTATGGAAGGATAGTGTGCACACTGTATTGAACCCTGAGAGGGGGGGGCTGTGTGTGTTTAGGATCGCTACTCTTTCATCTTTTTAGACATAATTGTATATATAATAAACAAGATCTCTGCATAAAGATATTAAAGAGGTATACACCAGAAAGAAGATTTTGAGATAGTGAATTAAGAAGAGTAGTGAACATCATGTAAGAACTAGGGACTAGTAGAAAAAATGATCTAGCAGTGAGTTTATAATTACAGGGGATAAAATGATGCAAAGCAAAATTAAACTGTGCAGGTTATTGTTGTAAAGTGCTTTGGATGCAGCAAGTGTGTGCCTTAGGGGCAAATCCATCAAAGGCTACTAAACACGATGATGTAGAGTTGAAATCCAGGCTCAGGGATCTTTACACTGTGGGATGGAGACAATATCAGTCTATCCTGATCATGGTGTTATGATCTTTTCCTGCTGGGCTGGATAAACTTTTGGCTTGGCTGCCATTCTTGTATTAGTGAGTGTAGCTTTGCAAATGTATATACCAAGCTCAATAACATGTATGTCCGTGTTGTCTTTATATGTTCCTTTAACTCAAGAAATTGCTACCTTTTCTCTACATGGGATTTTATACAAAATAATACAAAGACTTGAGTATACTGCAGAATAACCACTTTCCCAGTATCTTTTGCTGGATGCTATGTAAAAGAAAAATTAGACTCTTGTGACTGACCAAAGAATTCAAAGCAGATGTGTGCTCAAAAGAGCACAGGTTATCTTTCCATTGGGAAATACCAGTTGTAATTATCTTCACAATTGTTTTCTTGCAGTCAGAAATTAAGACTTCTCACTGTCTATCATTCAGGATAAAGCATTCTTTGTTTCAATCTGTACTACGGAGATAGCCCTCGTCTCTGTCCAAGTATGGTTAGAAAGTGGGTGATGCTTTGCAGAAGATACTACCTTACCAATATGCAGTCATCCTCAATTAGTTACACAGAAATAACTACTGCAGAGGCATGATATTAGAAGTTTTCAGCAGTTCTCTCTCTGGGTTGATACTGAACACGGGCAGGCATTATCTCAATCTACTGATGCAGAATTAATTAGAACTCCTGCAGTCTCACTCGTCCCAGCTGTAGCATATTTTGCAACATGATGTGTCGGTGGATTCTGTGCATCACCACCTTCACCTGCTGCTGGGTGGCTGTGATCAGTGGGAGGGCCAGGGGGAAGCAAAGGGAGGAAACTGCTATTCCTCCTTCCCTCCCTGTGCCCATCCCTCCCTCAGGAGTAGCCATGGGCATCTCTGCTTGACTCCCCACCCCCTGAAGGAACCTGGGTGGACAGAGGCCTTTCAACTTCTGTTTTGATGTCAAGTAGGGAAGGCGAGAGGGAGTAGAGAGAAGGGGTGGGGATGAATATGACAGAAGACAGCAGCAAGGTGTATATTTAAGTTTTAACTAATATTGACAAATGTTAATGGTTTAATTTGTTAATAACAGAATGTCACAAATTCTTTAAATTATAAGCTTGCTTAGATTCTTAGATTCCAGGTGTGGGGTGGGATATTCAAATCCTGGGAGGGAAGAAAAGCACTTTTTTTTTTTGATAGCCAAAAAGTTCTGCAACATTAGAGAGAACAGTTGTTTGCTAGGAAAAACTTTCCCTTTCTGCATCTCCTAGCTCCCTGCTCCTTAAAAGGTAAAACACTAAAACAGTTTAACCCACTAGTATCTGCAAACAATCGTATTTCAAATGGTTACCATAAATTTGTTCAGCTGCTTTTCTCCCTTACCCACCCCCCCCAAATCTCAATTATGGCAGATGAGCAAAATGCCACAGGTGCCTCTCGTTTCCTTCACTTGTCAGGAATTCTCACAGCTCATTTCACACCCTGGCTAGCTTGATGGTAAAAAGCACGTGCCGTCTTCTAATTTATGGTTAACAAGTTGATATTATCTTTGTAATCCCTGTTGTCATGCAATAACAATTCCCCAGGTTCAGCTGGGTGCTACAAATAATTTCTCATAAGTTTACTGATAATAAGAAGCACATCTTAAGGAATGAGAGAAAGTTTATTATAGAAATTGTTTGCAGGTGTTAAATGAAGAGCACTACAGAAACACATACGTGTAACACTATTAAACCTGAATCTCATACTAAGGGATGGATAATAATAAAGAAACCTACGCGTTTCACAGCTCAGAAATTAATTTCTTCCATCATTCAAGGAAATCACATTCCAATTACTGTACAAGTGACATGAGTTTTCATACTTACAGTAATCTCCTGTATTGACAGTACATCAAAAATAGTTCCCTGAAGAATAAGGCTAATTTTCTAACCCAGTCAACCCTCACTTTGAAGTCTGGATTGGGATGGTGATGGAAAAGTTTCTGCAAAGGTTGAAGTACTGAGCCTTAAAGCATTCTTTATTCTTTCAGTATAATGATGGCAAATCTACCCTCTCTCATTTCAATCTTTTGAATAAGTCCCTAAAGCAGAAATAGGCAGTTTTACCTTCCTGTGCTTAACTCTTTCAGTGCCTTTCCCCTCCTATGTCTTGTCCAACTGCCATTAATGACATCTTATTTCAAGATTTTGATTAATCTTACAGAAGTAGAACCGTTAGCAAGGTCTTTCACTCCCAGAAGTGCGTTTCTTTTGTGTGCATAATAGGTTCTTGTTACTTAATGAATTACGCCCAGTGTTTGAAGAGGGAAGGCATGCAGGGTTGGGCAGTCCTTGCAATACTGCAAAGCTGGGCATATGCCTGTTTGAGGAGGGAGGTCCTGTTCAGAGGGGCAGCAACAGCTGTGTCTTTTTTCCCCATGTGAGAAGGTTCTGCAGCCCCTGCCTGGCTCTTCTGAAGGTGCTGAGATGGTAAGGTCTTGCTGAGTCCTCACCTTCCACTGCTGCCCTCAGCCCAGCTTTGCCTTGCCCTCTGCATGCTGGCTCTGGTGCACCAGTGGTGTAAAACCATCAGCAGTGGCTCCACTCCTGGGGTTTGTTTTCTGCTTGCATCAGGGAGGATGGATCAGAAGAGGTGATGTGGCCTTTGTGATGTTTTGTCTCTGCTGGATGGAGCTTTGAGCAACCTGGTCTAGTGGGAGGTGTGCCTCCCCATGGCAGGGGGATTGATCTTTAAGGTCCCTTTCAGTCCAAACCATTCTGTGATTCTGTGACTGTCCCCTTCTGCTGTAGCTTCTCCACAAAATAGTCAGTTGGTGGTTTTGTGACTACTTTGCTGTAGCAGCGTCCTAGCACTCACTGAGGGGCACTGTCTTTGGATGTAACACAGAAACAGTGTCGTCTCATAAATCATCACCTCTAAATACCAAGTCTGATGTTTTATGAAAGTGTAATGACACCATGGGCTAACTCTGTGTGTGTGGGGGGGGTTTGAAAGTTACCCTCTTTTCCCCTTCCAAAGTGGAAATTGTCTTCATCACCAGCATGCCCCTCTCCATTACTGCCTCTTTTCCCTGCTTTCGTGACAGCCTCTAAGTGTCCATAATTAAGGGTGGGTGCTGAGGATCACACTAGGGTTCAGGCAGGTCTGTAACAACCGGTGCCCTCATGCACTGGAGTATTTGTGGGTGTTGTGTCAGTCTGATTCACTGGACTTCTCTCAGTGGGCCCTACATCTGCCCTTCTAGCTCTGTGTGAGGCTGTGTCTCTCTCTGTACTGCAATTTTAATGGAGGAAACAGGGAGAAAATAAAACGGAAGAACCATAATAACCTTAGTAATAAATAAATAAAATTCAGATCAGTCCTTCTCATTAGCAGGCCAGAACATACCTGCTATCAGTCTGTTGCGAAGTTTACGACTCTCAGTGGTTGGAGGGACACAGATAATTATTCAGGGGTAAGACAGCCTGTCTCTACAGCGATGCTCTCTGATGTACTCTGAAACTTTAGGATCTACTAATAGAGATAATTATTTTATCAAAGTTCATTTAAATGCAGACTAGAGTAAGTCAATGTGGGTAGCAGTGTGGGTTGTGTTCTTCGCTTGGTGTTTCTGTTGGTTTCGCTGAAGGGCACATTGGATATGGAAAACCAAAAAGAAATAGGTTCTGAGCAGGGTAAGAAAATGCTAACTCCCACAGCTTCCAGTTCAGGCAATAAGGTGGAAAGCAAGGGGCTGCCAAGCTGAATGAATTAACTCACTTGTAGTAAGATGCTGAAGATGCTCCCTTGCCAACTTCTGTCAGTAGCGATGTTTTACTGGCTATAACTAAGATTCGGTTATGGAAATAAGAGCCTGCATGTAGATTTTTCTATCTTTTGCATATGTATCTAGAGGATGGGAATCTAAAGATAAGAGAGAGCTCTGAATGATTCATGAAAGTACTGGATATTTAAATGAGCGACGAAAAATACTTGGGGAACTCCGTGGCTATCTTCAGATTAGCAAAAAGTTATGGTAGTGTCTGAGGAACGTTGTTGGAGACGATTGTACTTCACGGATGAGCACACTTTTGGACGGCTGGAGGAGAATAAATGAGCCCACAACATGAACGTGCTCGTGCCTTAGGAAGGAACTGAAAGTATAGGAAAGAGTCAGTCTCTTATAATACACTGGCTGCTTTTGTGGGATTAAATTGCCTTTAATCAGCTCCCAAAGTGCCGCACCTGGTATTTCTTTCCACTTCTGCTGAACATAAAACATTTGGATAATTGTGTGGGCTGCAGAGCTGTGTAAAGACAACAGTTCCCTAATATTCTTTGCAGGGGGTAGAGTATTAGTGTATCTATCTCTGGCCACGGAGGTTCCCAGAAGAGTTAGTGTAGTGCTAAAGCTTTTAAGGAAAATATGTATTACTTGCAATAAGATTCAAAATCTTTGCGTTCAGCCTGAAATGGTTTTATGGGGAGTAAAAATTTAACGTACTTGCCTGTGTAAAATGCTGTCTGTGCTGACCGTCCCCTTTCTGCTTCGGTCTAGTCCAAAATCAGTCTGCAGAGTGATGCTTGGGGTTAGTTTGAATGAATGGTGTGATCTCCGATGCTTTAAACAGTATTACTGGAACTGTAGGAACCTGAGATCTGTGCTGTATTCTTCATGGGCACCGTCTGTAATAAGAGATATGGAAGCTTAATGTCTCCATCTCAGCTAGAAGGTCTCTTCTTGTTTGTGGGCTTGCTGAGATTTTCATAACATCAGTAAGTTCCCAGTAAAGGCGTTTCAGACATTGTTACTATCCAGGTGGCAAGGCAAGTCCTACCTTTATAATTTTATTTTTTTTTCCTACTGGAGGAACAAGGGTTCTTTTATAATCTTGCAGAGGATGGTATAAAGATGCTTTGCTCGCTCTAAGTTTGTGCATGGTTAATAGTAAGTTGTGGAACTTAATTGTCAGATCTGACGGATGCAGCAGCTTGAATGCTTCTGATGGCTAAAATTTAAAGGCTGGTGTATTGTTCCAGCTGTGGTCAACATGAGCAAAATGCATGAACTTCACACGCCTGGTCTTGTGCGCTCACACTGTACTGACTGTTGGAATTAAAGGACAGAGAACATTAAGAGTTCACAGACAGGAGAAGGCCAACAGGCTTCCAGTACCAGGCTGGCAGCAATCATGATTTAAAAATCAAGTTCCATGTGTAGCCCCTGAATGAGCAGAAGTGCTCATGAAGTGTAGTTATTTATCTGAAAAAAATTTCTCAAATGACACTGTGGGGTGTCTCATTGGATGTTGTGATGGTTTCCAGAACTAGCTTTCTTGCTGTGAACACAGACAGGGGAGAGAAACAATGCTGGCAAATCTGAAATTACAGTTTGGAGTTTGAATGAATACAGGGTTGGGGTTTTCTTAGTTCTTTTGCCCAGTGGATGGCCGAAGTTAGAGCTTTTCTTGTACCAGTTTGTTCCCAGTGTTGTCAGTAATGGCCTTGGTGATTCCTGCTCTCCTGCATTGTCATTTCTTGACCAGGTGTGAGCCGTTGGACTGGGTTTGGTGCACAAGAGAAAGGGAAATGGATCACCTTTCCTTGTGTTGTGACAGGAAAAACACAGAGGTTAGAAATTATGATTCAATATGGAAATGAGGAGGAAGAGATCTTCTCACAGTGAAATTTCTTAATGGACTTTGGAAACCTTCAAAAGCAGTGTTATGGTTTCCGTTACCTGGTAACCCATTTCGAGCAACTGAGAATTAAAATATGCAGATGAGTACATTATCGCAGCTAGGAAACGAAGTTGGGAAAGACTGGAAAGCATCTCTGGGTGGCACGCGTGCTCAGCTCCGTGCTGCACCCTCTGTGGAGGGGGACACCAGACAAACCTTCTCCGAGCGTGAGTGTCGGTGACATGAGAGCAGGAAAAAAGCTGGGTTTCCTCATGGGTAATGGCATAATGGCCTCTTCCTTTGATCAGCAAGGCAGTAGGCATTCCTGGGAGCACTGAGTGCCAAATGTCGGATGTTGTACACGAAGCGTATGCGCCCTGTGCCATCTGGGAGGTGGGCTCTCGGAAAGGGGACACTGAGCTGGTGTAAGCTGCTACCCCGGCGTTGCTGAAGGCCTGGGGCAGGTAAAGTTTACGGAGGCTGATGGTCTGCCCGGGTTCATTATGGTGGAGGGATGTCTAGGATTTCGTTTTCTACGGTACTTGCACCATACCCGTCTCCTTTTCCCCTTAAGAGTTGGTCAAAACAAAGCCCATTTTAAAGGAAATGAATGTAGAAAATGTGAAACGTAAGGATCTTTTACAAAGCGTCTTTTACAGCGCTGGGGACATAAAACAGGGCAGTGGAAGATAAGCCATTATGTATGTTGAGGAAGTCTAAGAATAAAGATTATAGGCAAACAGTCTACCTTTCTTTACAAGGCCTTGATTTACATCCCTGAAATCTCAAATTTAGCTATTACAATGAAGTCCTGTTGCACACAGAGCTGACTTTTTATCACCACTTAAAATCTAATTAATCCGTATTGAAGCACAAAGATTTCTGTTGTGTTTTAGGGTGAGGGGTCATAGAGCCCTCTTTGTTCATCCTCAGGCTTGTAATCATCAGGCATTGGGATATAATTTTACCAAGCAAATTGGAAGGTAACAGATCAAATCCTTATCGGAAAGCCTAACTCATGGTTTAGCGAAGTCCTTCGTCCTTTATGTGAAACTTTATATTCGCCAAGAACAAAAAAGTGTTTCAGAGCTTACAAAGGGTTAAGGGCGAGGGCTTATATTTGGGGCAGCAGAGAACTAAAATCATCACAGCTTCCACCATCGCTCAAGGTAGCGGTTGGTCGAGACCTGCCGGGGGGAGACCCTTCCTCCTCAAGCTTTTAGGGCTCCGCTCTTAGAATGGCCTTGGTCTATCGGCCAACGATGCAGTTGAGTGGCCTCCTCTTCTCTCTGCTGGGATGGGTCCTGTCCTGTCTCACCACCTACTTACCCCAGTGGAAAAACCTGAACTTGGAACTGAACGAACTGGAGATCTGGACCATGGGACTCTGGCAAGCTTGCGTTGTCCAGGAAGAAGGGGGAATGCAGTGCAAGGACTTTGATTCTTTCCTGGCTTTGCCTCCAGAGCTCAGGATTTCTAGGATTTTGATGGTTTTTTCCAACGGATCGGGGCTTTTGGGCCTCTTGCTCTCGGGCTTTGGGTTGGACTGTTCTAAAATCGGTGAAAGGCAACAGGAGCAAAAGAAACGGCTGTTGCTGTTTGGAGGAACGCTCTTCTGGCTATCTGGGATTACAGCTATTGTCCCGGTTTCTTGGGTTGCCCATTCCACAGTCCAGGAGTTTTGGGATGAGAACATACCAGATATTGTTCCCAGGTGGGATTTTGGGGAAGCGCTATTCGTTGGCTGGTTTGCTGGGTTTTGCCTTATACTGGGAGGATCCCTCCTTAATTGCACCATCTGTTCGCCCGAAGTCCATCTGTCCTCGGGCCGTTACGCGGTGGCAGAACAGCAAGATCGGTGTCAACACTTGGAAACTGAGACTGGGCCTTAAAAACATGGAAGGATTTAAGTGGTACAGAAAGACTTGCCCCTATCTTTTTCAAACTCCAGTGGGAGCCAGAAGCTCGTTCCAGTAGGAATTCAAAGGACTCTTTGTTACCCAAATGTTAGCCCATTTCCTAAACTTAACGTCCGTTTTCTTACCTAACTGGTGTGGGAAGGAGGTGTGTTTTCCCACCTGCGGAACTGTTTAATTAAAACTCTGTTTCACAGCAGAACGCTGAAATTTTCATAGACTGTGCAAAAAAAAAAAAAAAAAAAAGGAAGAAAAAGGTGCTTGTGCTTTCTCAACTGCACCGTAAAATCCTGTAAATGAATATGCATGTTCCCTTCCAGCTTGGCTTTTAACCAAAATGTGCTTCCTTTTCCTATGTAACCCATTAAATGAGCCTCAAAGCTTGACTCCCTGGTGCAATTTTCCCCTGATGTACAAACTGCAGCGTTTCCAGGTCCTAAACAGGCTAGGTAACGTGCCTTGGCGGCAGATGTGGTGTTCTGCCTACTTGGAAATGGTGGTGCTGAGAACCCCCTAGGTTTGTGAAACGCTCTGCGGGGTGTCTCTCTGTGCAGGGGGCGTTACGGGGCGGGAGCTTCATGCCTGAGGAGTTGGGTCTTTCCCAGTCTTGTGCTTCAAGCTGCCTGGACAAGTTATTCCCAGGGTTTCTGGCACCTGCCTGGCTTCAGGCACAAAAAGAAAAAAAAAGAAAAAAAAAAAAGGCTGTGAAACTCAGCTTGAAAAATACTTTCGCTATCTTCTATACAGGTCCTAAGGCTTTATGCATCCTAGGAAAGGCTCCTGAGCTCCGTGTGGCTGTCACACCTTTGGCTTTGAGCAGATATTTAACTGGCCACAAAGCAAAAAGAGCTTTATTTGCTGTCGGGTAAATGAAGAAAAAGTACCACTGGTAAAAGAAATGTATCGCTGGGGCATTAAAACTTTAATTTTCCAACGAAGTCTGAGATGCCCAAACTGGGGGAACTGCTGTAGTGCATTAGCAGAGGGATGGAAAGCAAAATATATGTTTTTATAAAATAAAATACCCAGCCCAGCGGTGGCCACACCCTTCAGCTCCCGGTTTAACCGTATTCCCCAAATACTGCACACGGATCCAAGCTCCAAAAGCAGGAGGGGGAGGAGTATTTCCTGCTTTATAAAGCGTTGTTTCAACCTTTTGCTCATGTTAAGTGTGACACAGAATTGAGTGGCGCAAAAGCGAGCGGTTTAGGGCTTCTGTGAGAGCTAGGAATGAAGCTGGTGCACCGCCACAGGCTACAGCTGGTTGGATTCCTCTTCTCTCTACTGGGATGGGTTCTAACTGGTACCTGTAACTATTTACCAGACTGGAAAAACCTCAATTTAGACTTAAATGTCCTGGAACTGTGGACCATGGGACTCTGGCAAACCTGTATAGTCCAAGATGTAGGAGGAACACAGTGTAAAGATTTTGATTCTTTCCTAGATTTGCCTCTAGAATTCAGGATTTCCAGGATTTTAGTGTCTACATCAAATGGACTAGGATTTGTGAGCCTTGTCATCGCTAGCCTCGGTTTGGACTGTCTAAAGGTGGAGGAACCAGAGCAGAAGCTGAAGAAACAGCTTTTGCTGTTTGGAGTTGTACTCCTGTGGACGTCTGCGGTTCTGGTCTTAGTCCCTGTGTCTTGGGTGGCCCACATGATCATCCAGGAGTTCTGGGATGAAGACATCCCAGAGATCGTGCCCCGATGGGAATTAGGGGATGCGCTGTTCAGTGGTTGGTTTGGTGGGGTTTTTATAGTTCTTGGAGGATCTCTGCTCCTCTCCACCATCTGCTTCTCATCTGACCATCAGTTCCCAGAGAAGTACGCGATGGCAGATGTGCAAGACGCCCATCAAGAGCTGGAAACTGGACAGAGAAGACCTTGACAAGGGTAGATATCAGGTTTTCAGATCTCTTCCTCTTGCCTTGTAGTGAGAAAGGTCTGCTCAGCAGAGAGGTCCCTGTTTACAGGGGAGGGATCGTTTCTTCTTAAGTAGTTCCTTTAATCCCTACTTACCTTCAATTTTAATTACATTAATTGATGAGCTCTGGAGATTTAAGTCACCACTGTATTTCTCCAAAAATCTGTTCAATTGCAGATTTTGGTTTTGTAGTTCAATTTTTATTTTTTAGGGTGAGTATAATTTTTTTAAAATCTCTAGGCTTGCATGGAGAGTTGACCGTCTTTTAAAAGGCAGAACTCCTCCAGGGGCTGCTCGAAACAATGTCTTTTTTTATGAAAATAATATCAGTTTGAGTGCTGAGACAGTTTGTAACGCCACTTCACCGTGCATTACCAACACCTCATGCAGTACCACTTGGAATGAAGTTCCCTGGAGCTGTATTATTTACACGAGTGGTTTTTTTATGCGTGTTTTACCCAAAATAGCCTCAGACACAGTATCGTGTAATACATGATTCCCCATCGTGTGTATAAATATACGATTGAATACATCCCTGCACAGTCTCTAAGGAAAAAACCCAATATTTCTGTATAATACTGCAATATTGTCCAGTGCAGGGTTTCCCACCTTCATCGCTATTGCAGTTTTTATTTAATGAATGTAAAGAACAAACTTCCAAATCTATAAATCCCTTCCCCTCTGTAACTCATCCCAAGGCTTGGCAGTGATTGATGTGAACTTTCTATAAATTGCAGGGATTTTTGCGTTGACAAAGCTGGGGCTGCCATCTGTTTCTGCAAAGGGCATATAAAGACACACAACAGCAATAAAAGAATTAAAATAAAACACCAGTCTGGAAAAGAGCTTTGTTAAAAAAAAAAATATGTATTTTCCAATCACTGAAACACATGGAAAGTGCAGAGACAAGTTAATCTATGGGATGTATTTGCATACTCTTACAGACAAAATTAGAACAGAAACACATTCAGAATATAACCTGATTAAATATTTAGTTCAGTCCTGAGCATTTTGATATTTAATACAGTATAAACATAGCAATAGTAAAAAAAAAAATCTTAAAATTATTTGTGTTCTACTACAATTTCTGCTAAACTTTGCTCATTTGGCTAAATGGTCTTGTACCAGTAATATGTAGATTTTGATACGTGGAGCTGCAGTGACATTGGTACCTGGAAATAGAACTAATTACATTCGTTATCCCCTGCTGTGCAGAGTAAATTCCACTTCAAGAGTAATATTTATCCTTTTAAACTGATGGGGGGGAGGTTATTTGTATGTATTATTTTAGCTTATTCTATTGAGGGTTTCAAGTGTGAATAATCTGAATTAGTTAAAAAAAACAACCAAACCCAAAACTCCAAATACATAGTTGTTAAAAGCTGCTGATAAATACGTTTAACTTAAACATATTCGTGCTCCTCGTTTTCCAAATTGGGGAAGCCTCTCATTTTTAAATGAGATTTGCAGCAATACTTTAATTTTGACCTCACCTCGTGCTTACAAATCCAACGATAATACTTGTTTTGACAATTACTTAAACACGTGAGGAGAAACAGCTTATCTAGCAAGAGCTTAAGACAGCTGGAAATATTTTTCACAATTGCATCCTTAACGTCAAATATTTTATGGCCAGAACTGAACTATATTAGACAGAACATAAATAAGACTGTAAATAAATAAAAGAAAAAAAAAATCATAAAGTACACCTCTAAACATCATTCTACAAACAACTTAGATAATCAAATTGAGGAGTTGAAACTGTCAACCTTCATTTCACCTCTACATTAAATAATTCCAGATTTGTTTGTTTCTTTTTTTTTTTTTTTAAATTTTTTTTAAATTGACCTTTCAAACCCGAAGGTGATCTCTCAAACCCAAGAAACACCAACCAAAGGAGGCGTTGGTGGAAGCTGTTCCCTCAGTCACCTCGCCCCAAACAGCGCGTTTGGCCGGACGTTTCAGAGACCCCGGTGTATTTGTGCTTCAGAAACCCCTGGGGTGTGACACAGCCCTCTCGTCACACAGTTGTCACTCTGAACTGGAGACAGCTGCCACCACACTCTGCTTGGATTCGCTTCTGTCTTCTCACCAAGGAATTATAGCCTTTTTTTTTTGAAAGATGAAGTCCGTGCGTAGGTGGCTGCTTGTTTGGGGAAGAAAATGATGAATCGGTGATTTAAATACACCCGAGTGCAACATCTGAAGTAGAAAATGGAGTAATTCTGTCGGCTGCAGCGTCCAGCTCCTCACGCAGTGCCCAATGCCAGAAACCCCGACAGCTGCTGTTCCAGGCTTCTGGTTCCAGAAGGAATCCAAGGTGCTGCCTCCTCCCAGCAGGATCCTGCACATCAGACAGAACCATCCTGTTCACATCTATCTGTTAAACCTCTGCACCCTCAACTGCACACGGGGTCAAGGGGGTATATTTTTAAAAATGCTGTTTACTGTACTGAGCTATGTGAAGATTTCTAGTCATGAACTTTTCCTTTCCAGACAGAGCTTATCTTACCAATAAGGTTGCTGGTCTTTGAGTTGGTATGGGATAGATGTTCCTCCTGGTGCAAACACTTCAATGAAAACATCTTCATATTTGGAATCCTAAGGAATACTTTTACCTATTCCTAGCTGGCAGCGAGACAGCCTCTAGGACAAAAGCTTAACACAGAGAAACTCTCCTTTTTAAGCGTCCAGTGGCTATAACTATGTTGATATTATGAATTTAATTCAGCATCCAGTTCAGAAAGCAGCTGCCCCTTTTGGTAGTTTCATAGTAAGTTTTTTTTAGGGTTACTTGCCTGCCTTGCCTTTCTCACCCTCCTGCAGATGCAAGAAACCTTTTAGTGCAGGTTAAAGTACTGTACATTCAACAAATCTAAACTCCCAGCTCTCTTCCTACAAAGTATTTAAAAAAAACAAAACAAAAAACAAAACCAGAAGAAATTTGTTTTCAGAAAAAAAATTCCAGCATGGGTGCTGAATCTAATTAGCAGCTGGCGTGAGGCAGCCTGGATGTTTTGGAAAGGAGCTTCCGCTTGTGGTTAACTTTAAACTAAAAAAGTCCCACTCTTGTAGAAAAATATTGTGTGGCCAAAGAGCCACCTTCACAGTCTGCTCACAGGAAAACAGGGAGAAGATAAACAAGCTTCTGTTGAACGTAATTGTTTCTCAGCGCAGTGCGGTTCAACAGGACACGTGCTCAGTACTGCCTTGGTTCCTTTGTTCCATCTTTACAAAATAAAAACACACGCAATACATACAAACTGTACAAAAATCAGGATCCCAAAATTCATCTACTTTGGTTTTTCCGGTTGTTGGGGTTTGTTTTTTTGCCTTTTTTTTTTTTTTCAAGCGTACAACAATTCAATTCACTCTATTTTACAAATAAACACATGGATAGCGAATGTAACGTAGAAGCTCTTTGAAAGCAGGTCACTGGAAAGACAAAGTTCATCCGCAAAGAGGTGAGCAAGTGGAAAAACACTTGAATGAGAATGCAGAATTATACATCGTCAGCGGGGAGGGCTGGAATGCTGATCTTTGCCCGTGTGAAATAGGCCATCTTCTCCCTGAAATCAGAAAAGAAAACAACTTACTGTTTCACTATTTATGGCATGACTCCCGCCTCATCTGCTGCACCGCTCCTAGTGTTACAGCACAGTCCTTTAAAACAGAGCTTTGGAAAATATAATGAGGAAAATACACAGTGAATTTATTTACACCGAATGTGGTTGCCAGAGCATTCGGACATAATTCCCTTCTTAGGCAGATTTATGTAAAAAGCAGCTTCAATTTTGAAAAAAGAACATAAAAATCAATATTTCATTAATAACTCCAATGATGAGAGTGAAATATTGATCCAGTCACTGAATATCCTATGATGATATTTCAGTTGGGGGAATAAAAGGCAAAATAAAACACTTTATTTTGTCTTGGGAAAAGGGAGAGGGGAAAAAACCTAAATAATTGTGTCTGCAAGACTAAGAGAAGCAGAATTGTCAACCCATTCTCTCATTGCTTCTCCTCTGCTGTTCCCATCTCTGTCTCCTGTGAAGTGAGAGGTTACTGAAGCGTAACCAGTTTGCACCAGCTCGTCTGCCCGCAGCCGAGGAGGAGGCAGGTGATAAGTACTGGGGGCTTAAAAATTAAAGCTCAGAAGAGTCATCCTTCTTGAGAGCTTCAGAAATGCCTTTTGTGGGATTAGTTTTTGAGGCCAGAGCACCGTGATGAGTCCAAGGCAGCCTTGGGAGGGAGCTACGCGTCCCCACGTTTCCCACTGGCAAATCTTGAGACAGTATCTCAGAGCCAGATTAATTAAGTAAATTGGATTCCTCGACTAATTGTGCGGTGATTAGAAGATAAAGGAGAGCAGAGTCTTACGCTGCCCTTCTGGCCGGTGAATGATGTTACGTGTTCCTGTAAACCTGTGCAGGATGTTCCAGACCAGTACCCACCAAAACTCCTTCCCAAGCCTTGCATGGAAGGTGAAAGCTGTTTGAAGATGCTCTGAGTTTCACCCCGAAGACGAACAGCTCAGCCGTGACGCCGCTTTGCTGAGGAACCCCCTTTTCCTTTCTCCCTGGCTTTGATCCCGCATCGCTTACAGCTGTGGTTTGCAGTGTTTGTACAGGGCGTGTCTGATTGTATCTAGAAATAATTCCCGTTTGCCTCGCTACACTAAGAAGAGCCTGAAAAGCAGAAGAGGCCGTACCTGAACGACTGCACCTGCAGCGGCACTTTCTGGCTCTGCTCCCGTAACCGGCACACGTCCTTCGAAGCTTTCCTCATCAGCTTCTCGGCGCTTAAACCTCGTTTCTGTTCTTCTTTCGACTGCTCAGCCTGCAAACGGGGAAAAAATAGTTCTATTTTGCTAATAATGAACAATGACTCATTTCAAAGAAATGACACGTTCTTCCGTGTCAAGCAAAACACCCGGCAGTGTTAGGTTTACGGTGGGACTCTTAAAGGTCTTCTCCAACCCAAATGATTCTATGCAAATCTCTATACAAAGGGTCAGCAAGACAAAGGACTGACATCACAAGCCTAAGCCACGGACATGAAATAAAATAACAAAGATTTCCTAAAAAAATTAAATAAAGCAAATCCCATGCCATCACAGGTGGCTACTAGGTGTTATAAATTTAGTTGAGATATTTCTTAGGGCTATAGTTAGACAACATCTACATTTGGATGAACAAATATGGTCTAATCCAAGTATCTGTTTACAACTGGGAAACAGTGATTCTCTTCCCATGTAAAATACTTTCATTTCCTAGTGAAAGCTCTGGGGAAAGCTGCCTGTACCTACTCTAAAATGACAGACAAGAAAAACAGAGCAGGTGTGCTCTCGAAATACACTTTTGCATGTTGTTGACCTTGTTCGCAAAGTCAACACTCGGGAACTTTTGTGCTTTTACTCACGACACGACACCTGTTTTGCACGAGACTCACTTCTTCCCTTTGCCTTGTAGAGGCGTAGAAGCCAAGGCCAGTGAAGAGAACACCGGAGGGAATGAGAGATCAAGGGTCTTACCTTGAGGTGAACGCTGTTCAGCAGCTGCACCCCCACCAGTAAGTGACAGCATTTCCCTACCTCAGTAATTGCCAGCTCCGTTACATATGTCTTTACCAATTTTTGGTGCTTAACTTTAGGCACTCAGACTTCAAAACCCTGTTCTGTTACCTCAAATTAAAACATGTGCCCCAAGCCAACTACAGTGATCTTCAAAATTAGTTTGTACCTTCGGAATTCACATCTCCAGTCCCAAATTCAACGCAGTAGAGTCCCAAACAACAAAACTCACTAATTGCAGAAGGTTAGTCCACAACTACCAGTTTCATACTGGGTATTTATAGAAATCTGTTCGCAGCAGGATAGTGGTACCCTCTGTCTGCTGAAAGGCTCTCCGGAGTCCTATATGAAAGTGTTTTACATGAAAGAACACCAGCCTTTCAGAGACTCCCTCAAAATCCAGTCAGCTTCTGCTGCTGTGAACTTCTTCAGTCCCCAACTCCCAAATAGCTATGATTTTAAAATGAAATTAACCTATAAATGTTGTTTTCCTTATTAGTTAGTGAAGATAAATTTGCCATCTGCAACCGCTAGCTTATTAATCTTACATATGTCACTGGCCATATGTTTTAGAAGCTCCCCTAGCTAATATTTATCATTAGAACACTAAACATAGAGAACTTCAACATTTTCTCATTTTATCTTTTCCCCAACTCTACATGAGATTCTTGCTGGAATTTTCCACGTTCCAACTTGTGACTGTTGGCTCTCGCTCCTTCTATCCCGGCTTCCCTTATGGCAGTTTAGAGACAGCGCACATAGACTCGTATTGTTTGAGAGATCCTCACATGGAGAATGTGCATCTCTCCTGCCAAAACTAGAACGTCCTGCCTAAGGAAAGAAGCCACAGTGGAAGTGCTGCCTTTCCCACACGCCCCTGCCACTGGAGGGAATGGTCACTGCCTCTTTTTACCTGTCACCAAGATCTTTTGGCTGCAAGTTTTGAGCAGGCTGCAAATTAACTGATGCTGAAGGACAAAAAGGATAAGCAAGGCTGCAGAAGTACAGCTGGGAGGTGAGAATTTTAAATTAACTTATAAGTAGATGCCTGTGCTATTTTACTACTTCAGCCACAAGTATTACCCCAAATAATAGAGATTCTGCTCTGAATTACGCAAGTATTTAGAGGGCACTAGAAAAATACTACCTCAAATTCATAGAATCGCAGAATGGTTTGGGTTAGAAGGGATCTTAAAGACCACCCAGTCCCAACCCCCCTGCCGGGGGAAGGAACACCTCCCACCAGACCAGGTTGCTCCAAGCCCCATCCAGCCTGGCCTTGAACCCCTCCAGGGATGGGGCAGCCACAGCTTCCCTGGGCAACCTGGGCCAGGGTCTCACCACCCTCACAGGAAAGTTTAAATTCTAGGTTTAAATGCTGTAGTATCGACTAATAAAGAGATATTGTTTACGCTAAGTATTTCAGAGGTATAATTAGTCAAATGTGAGGCTCTGGAAAAACATGTAACGCGACAGACTGAATTCTTTAATGATTTATAGAAAAGGTAGGGGCATACACATATTCATTCCCACAGTATCCATTTGCTGCTCATACCTGTTTTTCAGCTTGTTGCAGGAGTTTCTGGAACCGCTCGTCCTCCAGCACGCAGAGGGGAAGGTCTGTCTCTCCTCTGCCTTTCATTTCCTCCAGCTTTTGTTTGAGGTCCCTCAAGGCCCGCAGCTCGTCGTTGAGGCGGCTCTGCCTGGTGCGCGACGCCTGGAGGTCCAGCTCCAAGTCCAGGGAGGTGCGGACGGGGCGCTCCTGCGCAGCCCTGCGCATGATGGGCTGGCAAACAGGCTGCGGCGGTTGGGAGAAAGAACAATAAAAAAAATAATAATTATCATCTGGAGAGGCTGCTGCAGGGTTTAACGTAACACAGTCAGAAAAGTGAAAATAAGGTTTGTTTTTCTTTAGCGGAAGGCCACTGTGATGAGATCCGAGACCAAAATATTCACCTTTTCTGGGATTTTTCTTCAGCTGCTAGGCTAAAAATAAGTGCAAAAGCTTCTCCAAGCAGGTGTCCAATATTTACAGGTTAAAAACAAAGCTCCCCATTCTGATCCCCAGGACAACACAATGCCAGAGACCAAAACCACACAGACTTCCCCATAGGTGTCAGCAACTTTGTTTTTATCAACGTTTGCTTTTTCAAGGCCTAAGCAAACACTTAATGTTTTGAACCCTGTAAACACGCGTTTCTTTAGTGCATTTCACATTTATTGACCCTCCTCTCCCAGTGACTTTTCACATGAATAGGTCAGGCAAGAGAAACCATCCCAGACTATTCAGTATTTCTTTCTTATGCCAAATGCAATCCCGCTTCCTGATAACAACTTGCTTTTAGTTACAGTCAAGATGAAAATCTCCCTCTCTCAACTTGCGTCAGAGTGAGCTCCATGCAAGAGAAACACAGTCTCACCCTCGTCCTTCCATCATTTTGCTAAAACGCTCTTGGAGAAGAGTAAACCCACTTTAAAAGGACATCTAAATCCTTGAAATTTGCTCAAGATGTATGTTACTGTCATTGATTTTTGTGCGGCGCGAGTCACCTTGGGGCACTGTGTAATATCTGAGGTCTCTAATAAGCTGAGGTTGAGCAGCAGACGCCCTGCTGCCGGGCACCAGTGTCCTGCTACCAGCTTCAGCCACAACTAGGACAACAGCAGCTTTGGTGGTGGGGAGGATACAGGACTGAGACCCCTGTGCTGAGATTTCAACCCGAAACCCCAGGGCAGGTGGTACTCGCACGACTTCTGCCGGAACACGTGACATAAACCCTGCTTTGCTTGGAACCAGGTGCAGGTGCTGCAGCACGTACCCGTTTAACTCGTAGGCTCCGCCGTTCTGTGGCGTTTCTCACAAAGAGAGACTTTTTGGCTAATGTGGAGCTGTCGCTGTCGCTGCGGTTCAACTGTCAAAAAACACATAAAAAACAGAGATACTAAAGCATCTTCATATAGAAATACATCTGTATCGATACAACCAGGCAGGAAACCTCACTGTTGATACACAGCTAGGCCATTCTTACTATAAATTATTTTTTTTTCAACTAGAGTAAGTGTTTACTCCAAAATTCTATTCCTAAAACAGAAACATCTGCTTCTCAAAACTACACCCCGCAGCTTGGCTGTACTTTCTTCTTAATTAGAGCATCAGTTCCACATCCATCAGTGCTGACTGATGGTTAGATGCACCAGTGTGTATGGTGGTGGTGGTGACCGTCGGAGAAAACAGAAGCATCAGACAAGAAATATCTGCAGGACATTTATGTCACCTCTTCAGAAAAGGGCAGACAAAAAGAATCATCCCACTAATGTGTTGTCCTGGGCTGAGTGACACAGGACTAATATATCTTCTAATGCTGGGGAAACCTGCACTTTCAGAAGATTCTGGTGTCTGAACTTGTGACAATATTTACTGGGGTGTGGGATTCAAGGTCTCGGTGTTTTCGAGCTCACCAGGTGCAGGGACGAGGAGAAGCGAGACCCGGGCACTTGACCCAAGCTGCAACAGGGTTATTTCGTACCATGAATGACACATTCAATAGAAATTAGAAAGTTTGCTGAGGGGTTCCTTAAGCACTTCTCAAGGGATATTTTCAAAGGTACCAACAGACTTAGGCCTCAAAAATCTTTGTGTCTGGTGTAAGATGAGAGCGGGCGCGTTCCTAAAGCCAGGCCGTCTCTTCTGAAAAGAGAGGAGCCGGGGGTTGGCCAGCGCGTACCTGGCAGATGCTCTCCTCTGGGATCCAGTGAGGCTGGATGGGACGGGGACGGGGACTGGGGACACCCGGGCTGGACTCGGATGCAGCTCCAGGGCTGCTCTCGAGCCCAGAAAAGTATTTCTGAAGCTGTAAAAGATTCCTCTGTGCCAACACGGGCTTTTCCCTGCCTATTTTGCTCCCAGGCAGTACTGCACACAACCGGACAGAGAATGGTTTATTCAAGGTTTGGGGTTTTTTGTTTTAGATTCTGGCATCTGGCAGCAGGTACAATCTTCAAAAGCCCCATTTTTTTTTCCAGATGCAAAAAACCTCAGGATTTTGTACTAACTAAACCGTCAGAGCAACCAGTCTTACTTCCTGACAAAGGCCTCTGCAGGCAGTGGGCCAAGGCTACATATTTTTCTGCCAATACTGACTGATTTCCAGTGTTAGAGGAATTAAGGTGAAGGCTGTGGGCTGAATTCAGCCAAGAATCTCTCCAAGCTACGTAAGGATCATCACAAAATGATCTGCTGCGTTTCTTTCCGGAGGGTTCTATGGAATAGTTATTTAAATACATAGATACCAACTAGATTTATTTTTTTTTTAAGCCAATGATAATCACAGAGAAGTGAACAACTTTAATGTTTCCAAATGATTAAGGCAACCACCTCTGACTGAACTGGAGAATAATTAAAGCGTAAGTATTTTTAAGTCATACTTGTGTGAATAACCCGTATGAGCTAAAGATCAAAAATAAACTGCCTTTTCTAGGGTGTCCTTAATTAAAATCTATAGAGTTGATAATCCATACTTAAATCTTTAAACACATGATTTTCACAGGTAGTTTAGCAGGGACAGGGCTGATAATTTAAATCTTTTTTGTTTCCAGGCTACCACGGATCTAGAGAGACTGGAGAACCCCGTTCCCAAAGCCACGTTTAAAACCCAGCCCCTCGGCAGCGCTCACACGTCTTCCAAAGATGGAATTTCAGCAGGATTTGGGCTGCCCAGGTTTAAAACCCAGTTGAGGTACAAAGTGAGATTTAAAAATCAATGACCGAGCTCTTTAACCGCGCTGTTACCCTTAAACGGTTACGTTATTAAAATATGGTAATGCAATGGTGGTTTACAGTGAAACAAGCTGTTTGCAGGGAGCCAGCACAGGAATTCCCGTTACTTCTCTCCAACGGGATGCATTTTTGCCCTAAAAAAGGTGTTTTGGAAGAGTCTGCAACTGCTGAAAGTCAATTCTTCTACACCCGGGGTTCACTGAACGCAGAGGAAGCACAGGCTCTGCCTCTTGCAGGGAGAATTGGAACATGACTCACTGTCATTAATGCCTCGTTCCCAAGAAGTTTAAATGACTCTTTAGTTAATAGCCCTTCATTCCCAGCGTTTCTCCTCTTACCCTGCAGATGTATTGGTTCCGCTCGCCTGGAGAGAAGGTCTGGGAGCGCACGATCATGCTGTTCCTGACAAAGGGACGCTGTCTGGAGCTCCAGCTGCCTCTGTCCTTGGGTCGGACTGGTGCCTTCTCCTTAACCGACTCCTCCGTGTTAGTCTCTTTATCAACCTACGGAGAGGAGTGTCCTTTATAAGAGCTGCTACAGCCACACAGCAGGTGTGGTCCTTGTGCCTTTGGGTTTTACAAGCATTCTCTTAAAAAGCGGAAAATGGAAAAAAAAAAACCAGTAGATGGAAAAAGATGAGCAGCAAAAGCATCTCGCACATATGGAGAAGAAAAGTAAAGAAACACACAATTCCCCAGATGCTTAGCAGCGTGGGGGGAGTCTTTCAAGGTGCTTTTGGTACCCAGTAAAACCACAGCTTTGGCAGAAAGGCCTTTGCTGGCCTGACGCAGCCATGGTACAACAAGTGCTCTGCTTTGCCATTTGCAGATGTTATTATTATTGCACATTTATATTTATTTTCCCCTGTACTTGCAGAACAGCAAGGCTCTCCCTCACCAGCTCGAGATGGTGCCTGTGCACAATGAAAGGGGCAACCGGGAAGGTCCCATTGCCCAGGTTCTTCCAGACCCACTGTCACATGTCCCCCCAAATCCCAGCAGTAGGGCTGCTCTTTGGCAACCTGCAGAGCTGCACCAGCCTTGTGAGCCCAGGGAAAAGACACTGCCAGCTCCTGTCCCTCAGAAGGTTCTGCTGCCTCCTACGGTGGCCCCAGACATACCACAGGGAGCCTCAGGTGCCAGCACCCCCATAGGTGACCCAGCCTGTGCTGACCCCGACAGCCCAGTTCCAACAAGCACCGCAGCAGCTGCCACCTCTGATTCACTGATGGGCACTGGGGCCTTTTCTTCAACTCGGGTCATTTAATGAGGTTTGTGGTTTTCAAAGTGATAAATACACCAAGCTAAATGGGGCACGATGGCAGCCCCGAGAAGATCAGTGAGGTCTCTTCTGTCCAGGTGAGGCCACACCTGGAGTCCTGTGTCCAGTTCTGGGCTCCCCAGTTCAAGAAGGACAGGGACCTGCTGGAGAGGGTACAGCAGAGGGCTACAAAGATGATGAGGGGACTGGAGCATCTCTCTGACAAGGAAAGGCTGAGGGACTTGGGTCTTTTTAGTCTGGAGAAGAGAAGACTGAGGGGGATCTGAGGGTTTATAAATACTTAAAGGGTGGGTGTCAAGAGGATGGGGCCAGTCTTTTTTCAGTGGTGCCCAGTGACAGGACAAGAGGTAACGGGCACAAACTTGAACTCAGGAAGTTCCATCTAAAGTTCCTCTCCTAAGCCAGATTTTTTTTTTTTTAATTCACACCCTAAAATAAGGGGAAGAAATAAGGGAATCCCCTCATTGGTTCTTGACCCTGTTCTGTCTTTCCCCATTTATCAGATGAATCAGGAAAAAAAGGAGACAATGAAACAGACATGCAGAAATATTTTAAAATATTTAAATATGCACAAGCTGAAGCTACTGAACTGCACTTGTGTATTGAATGTTCTCCTTATGCGACAAAAAAAAACGTGATGATGGACATTTTTAGTTAATTGACTTGGACTTGTTAAATGCTCTCTTCATAGTTGAGAAGTGACCACAGCAATTTCGTAAAAAGTACGTACTGAAAAGTGCAACAGCAAAGACCACATCAAACTGTAAACGCTGAGATGCTGCCGACTTCTACATTAACTGCTCAGAAATAGATCTTCAGACACAGTAAGAACGTGTATTTTAAGATACTCACCAGCGTCAGTATTACAGCAGCTCGCTGGCCTTCGTGGGCCTCATCGCTGCTCTCTCTGTCCTTGTCCTGACCCCTTTCTGGTGTGTCCACGAGTAACCCCATGTCGTCAGAACAGCTGCCTTCTACCGCCAGCTTCATCCCATCTTCCTCTTCATCCACAATTTCATCGGAGGCTTCTGCGAGCATTTCTAGCCTGTGAGAGCACAAGTAGCCCAGGATGATTCTCAAACTGAAAAAAGCCCACCAGAGAGAGGTGTCGGAAGGCCGAGGCCTTCACCCATGGGTCATGGAAGCGTTTTCCTGACAGGGAAAACAAGAGCATCACCCAGACACTTCCAGTGAGTTCACCTGAAGGCACATTTCATTACATGCTCCAATAAAAACCAGCAAGCTTTACTACAGTTGACCTTCAAGATCATTATGGCAACACTGCACCACATTCAGTAGCTGCGTGTGATAACGTTGAAGGACTTTGGTTGCAATAAATTAATAAAGCAAATGAAGGAGTCTCCCCTTCCCCCACAACACAGCATTTCTACGCTGCAGCTGAGAAACTGCACAGGAACAGAACTCAACATAGCAATTAAGCGAGAAACCTGTTCCTTGGGAAAGCTCACAACTTCCTCAAAAACAAAGCCCATCCCTGGAAGCAGAGCCACAGTGGCTTTGTCAGGCAGCAGCTCTCTTTTCAAATCCTATTTGTTGCTCACTGTAGTTAATATTTGATACGAGACATTCTAGGACACCTCCAGTAGCTCAGACCCCCCAGGTGGTTTCACAGGAAGATGTACATGGAACAGAGGAGCATCAGCAGGAGTTAACAGAGCAGCCAAGACTCTGTAAACATGAAAAGTGGTGAATGAATTGATCGCACAAGAGAGCAAGACTTTACCCCAATTCCAGTGGTGGTGAGGCACTGGCCCAGGTTGCCCAGAGAAGCTGTGGCTGCCCCATCCCTAGAGGTGTTCAAGGCCAGGCTGGACGGGGCTTGGAGCAACCTGGTCTGGTGGGAGGTGTCCCTTTCCATGAAGGGGGGTTGGAACGAGATGGTCTCTAAGGTCCCTTCCAACCAAAAACCACTCTATGATTTTGTGATCCCCTCTAAAAGTGCAGCCTTTTTATTGATCTAAGAATAGGAGGAATGCGCAGAATCATTCAGGTACAAACAGCAAGGGAGGAAAAGTGCCTTTACCAGTCTTCCTCAGAGCCCCTTTGCTCCTGTTCCTCCTCTTCATCGTCGTCTTCAGCCAGCTCTTGTTCTACTGCTTCCAGCTCAGCAGATGTCCTCTCCAGCAGAGCTGACACAGCATCCTGCTCACAAGGAAAGAGAAGATGAAACCAGAACTCAGTGATATATAACATAGGTAAATAAAAAAATAAAGACAACTCTTGCACAAGCTGCATTATCCTGTTCCTCCCTGATGCCACCAAAACATGACTCAGATCCCAAGTAGAAGGGGTTTGAATTGTCAGTGTGTACATTAATTGATTGGGTTTATACAGAGTAAATCTCAATAAAACCCAGATTGTTTGTAAAACAATAATGCAATCATCTGATTGCATCATGCTCCTGTCATCCTTTAATGTCTCGCTTTGCTTTTCCTCTCATGCTTGTAATATCCCAAGGTAAAAAAAGGTTGTTCTTAAAAGTTACATTTTTTAAAGGTAGTTTTCAAGGAGGTATTAAAGCAGAAAAGCTTATTTAACTGGAAGAATTAGTATGTCTTTTGCATAAGTAGCATTTTCAGTGCAATAGCCTTAAGTATGCAAATTCAGATAATTAACAAATGGCGATTTTTAATGTGTTCAAGTGAAAATCGATGGTAAACTTAAGGAAGCTCTTCGATAATATTCTTTTTCAAATGGAACACACAGGTGAAGTGTTTCAAATCGGAGTGCAATTTGGTGTCCCAGTGAAAGCATCAGCCCTATCCACACTTGCTAACGAGGCTGGAACCCCACACAGGACCTACTCATGCACAAAGACCCTACGGACAAAAGTCCCTGCAGGACAACAGGGCCTTGGACCCTCAGGGAAGGACAAGTCACATATTAAAGCAACCACAATACAACAGCACAATTAGAGTCCGTGGCTTTTTTGTTGCTGTTACAGCAATAGCCAACACATCGCTCACCAAGTCCAATGCGTCCGACGACTGTTTGCTCAACAGAAACATGGATTCTTCATTTTGTTCCTTGGGTTTTTTGCCAGGGGTTTGCTTGCGAGGCAACAGGTTGTACCACAGAGCACCAGCCTCATCGGAAACTGATAGATCTGCCAGACTGATCTGAGTCCCGGCCTGCACAAAGAAGAAGAAGAAAATTATTTAAATTTGGTTTTTTATTTTTCCTGCAAGATAGCTGAAAATAAATTCTACATTATTTATCATGTAAAATAAGCAGCACGAATTGGAAATGAATTTGAATTCCCTTTGTAACTGTACAATTTTCTATCTCCCTTCACTTCCAATTAAAATGAACAGCATTACATGGAGAGATCCTTCAGATTGTCCATCCTGGGGAATTTCTCCCCACATGCACAGCCATGAAACCCTCTGTATCACTGGAACACACGCGTCTGCTTTCTATTGCATTCAATAAGGAAAATATGCATTCAATAAGGAAGAACTGTCAATGAAACCTCCAGCATCAGCTCATAGAACATCAAGTTTCAGTCTATTTTTCAGTTGTTCCACCACAAAACTCATCAATACAGCAGACTATAATGGTTGTTTGCTCTTAACCAGTGAAGGAGCAGGTGAAAAAACAGGAGAAGAGATTAAGAAACCCTTTCATTTGGACAAGCAATGATACCTGCTGAGTTGGCACTCTGGGAAAATTTAGGAAATACTGCTTAGGCTCTGCCTTGGAGATTAAAATCCTCCAAATAATCTGCTCAGCTCTTGGCCTGCACACCCAGCTCTTCATAGAATCATAGAATGGTTTGGGTTGGAAGGGACCTTAAAGACCATCCAGTTCCAGCCCCCCTGCTATGGGCAGGGACACCTCCCACCAGACCAGGCTGCTCAAAGCCCCATCCAGCCTGGCCTTGGACACCTCCAGGGATGGGGCAGCCACAGCTTCTCTGGGCAACCTAGGCCAGGCTCTCACCACCCTCGCAGGAAAAAATTTCTTCCTGAGATCTCATCTAAATCTCCCCTCTTTCGGTTTAAAACCATTCCCCCACATCCCATCACTCCCCTCCCTGATCAAGAGTCTCTCCCCATCTCTCCTGTTCTGCTGCCCTTCCCTTACCTGAGGGGAAACCTCTGACATACTGAAAAAGGCCAACATGCTCCCCAGGAACTAAGTTAAATTCTACATTTTTGGAAATGTTACATTTTTGAAATTCTACATTTTGAGGCTGTTCCCAATAGTCCGGGGTTGATAAACCCCACCAGATTCCAGCATCTCTTCAGTGTGTTGTAACTAAGAAATCTTGCTCAGACTCAGTGTGAAAAACTAAACTGAGCTGTACCAGACCATGCAAAAGCGATTTGAAAGTAAATGAAGCATCGCTAATTAGGTGATGACAACAATTAACAACAAAATTTAAAAGGTGCCAGTTTCTAATAGGCTGGTCTATGAATGTCACACCTTTCTATTATTTCTACAGATTATAAAGAGTAAAAAGGTGGCCATCATACAACCTACAGCAAGGTGAAAAAACGTGATTTAGTTTGTTCTTTGGGATGAGTTGTGATAACGAGAGTTGGCTTTTTTTTGTTGCTGGACAAACTGTGGCTCTTATTCAGCTTTTCCTTCAAAATCTAGTGTTGGAGTAGTGTTGCAAGGAAGTTTATGGGGTTTTTTAATGTATAAAACTGCAAAGATGGAATATTATTCTTTAATTAAAAGGTTAAGGGAATATAGTGTTAGAATTACCAAAACACCTCCTGAAACGTCCATCCAGGATTAGATTCAGTCCCAGGAATTTCAGAGAAAGGGAGTATTTTAAGTAGCGTAGCAACGACTGAGTTATGCTTCGGAGTTTGTTTCCAAGTACTGTGGAATTTTAGCAGCCTTGACCGTCAAAATAAGAGGGGACACTACAAACAAAGGCGTGCCAAAATAAAGCTAGAAAGAGAACTGCCTACCAAGCATTCCTCCCGACGACTCCTGCCCACAGAGCAAACGTCTACTCTCAGCGTCTTCTGCAGCAGCGTTCCTTGGGAAATGGCCACTCGGAATATCTCGTGGAATGAAACGGTTTCCGTGGCAGGATGAACTTTTGTGCGGAACAGGCAGCTGATGTCCGTCGAGGAGGGAAGCACGGCTACTCTGATATACCTGCCGGGAATAAAGCAAAATAAAATCTGTATTTCAATACCTATGGTTATTAAACAAGCACTCGCTGGTGACGCATGATAGAAGTCGACCCCATCGACCGCAGAGCAAGGAAGATGAAACAGCAACAAATCAAGGGGTGGAAAGGCAAGAGAGGTCAAAAAGAGGAGTGAGAAACTCCTCCTGCCCCTGGCACAAACATTTCCCAAAAAAAGGAATTTCTGTGCCTGGGAAGGTAGTAACAGGAGAGGTAGCTATTTCTGTCTCTATCCAGATTTATCCTTGGCTTTAGTACTGCAAAGGCTGAGGATCGTGTCACAGATGGAAGGAAACATGATCCTAATGCTAATTCCAAAAAAAAGAGAAAAATTTGGGTGGATGTAAAAATTAAACTCTTAGAACAATGTGAGCAGCACTGAAAGGCAGTGACGTCTTTTAAAGAAACAAACGAAACAAAACCTTCAAAAGAAACCACAAAACTAAGGAAAATGAGGGAGAAAATAGGTGGGCCCATAGTTGCTTAAGATCAATTCATAACATATTAGGAATATATATTAGAAGAATGCATCCTGCAAGCCTGAACTTAAGCACAGGGAATAATTCCATGTTGTTATGCAGCTGAATTCTTTTTATAGAACAAACATAAGTGGCTGTGATGTGGATCAAGGTGATACTTCCTACATTGCAGGTCTTGCTTTACTAGAAGCTTGACAGAATAAAGACATTCCTAATGCAATCAAATCTGAATTTCATCATAGCCTTTATTCCCCAATTATGCAAAGCTTCTTGGGATAAAAAAAAAAAAAAAGTAAGATCTAAATTTGTTTGGTTCACATCTATAGCCTGGAGAGCAGGTATCCAGCATTTTGACAAACCAATCCCAAAATTCAGTGGTAAATATAATCCCAGTAACGCTGCGGCTGTAGTCACTGGGCAAGCAGGTGAGCAATTTGCATGCTCTACTGGAAACAGCTATTTTAATAGATTAAGCAATTAGGAAACATTTAGAAAAGAGGCAGGAGCAGAAGATAAAGTATATTGAAAGTATATTTAAAAAGGTGGTTCATTAGAGCTGTCTTTTTGTTAGCCAATATATTGGCATCAGGCCAGAATGAGGGGCAAACAGAGAAGTAAAAGGTGAGTTGCTCACTGGCTTTGCTTTACAAGAAGTGCTTACTTTCATTGGAATTTAAGAAGTTAGAAAGTCAACCAATGCCTCTGATTTTTCTGTGATAAATCTAGGAGTTCTCAACCCACGAACAAATGATCCTGACGCACAGAGTAAGTGTTGAGCTGGGCTCTACCTCCTCTAAAAGTGAACAGCTTCTACCAATGGTGTGGAATCAGGTATCGGTAAGATCTCCTGTCAAATCTATTCCTCTGGGTGCAAAGGTTCAATAAAGCACTAATCTATCTGATTTCATGCTCTAGAAAATACAGTTATAACATACTACCATTATCCAGGCCCAATTTTTATCGTGGTACATCCCTGTACAGTATATATGTATATGCACATGATGGCAAGTGACAGAAAAAAGTGCTATTTGCAAGTTCCTTCCTTTACCCTGCCTTTTCTTCCTCCTGGTTTTGGGGTACCTTTAGTTTTATTCCATCTTTTTAGCATCAGCAGGGCTGGACTTCCACACCAAAGACACTCAACTACTAAATATAACTGCATATTTTATTTCCTAAAAAGATGCCAGCTATGACCTAACTTTATCTTACCAAACATTTTGTTGACATTCTTTTTATATTCTGCATTGTCCACTTTTCCTCTCAGCTGTGTCAATTTATTCTTCTATAGGTTTGGGGTTTTTTTTATATTCTTGTGCTAAATGCTGGTGGACTCAGGAGGTCAGCAGGGGAAAGAGGGAGGTCAGAGAAGGAAGGGTGGTAGCAGACAACCATTTGTTATTAAAAATAAACAAAAACAAACAGAAAAAAAATCTAAGCAGAACCCAGGCCTGTATCCCATACATCCTTCCCATACTCAGCGGCTTCCTGTTCATCTGCCATTAAATTCAAGGTGACAGGGAATAGAGGGAAGGGAACCAGCAAGAAAAGCAAATTTTCCAGGGGTAGATTATGATCTACTCTAAAGTTATTAAACTTCTCACCAGTTTAAGATAGTTTTCCAATCTGTAAAGGCCTCACTGAGGGTACAAGTGTCCTCAAGGCACCAGGGCAAGTTGTACTTACTTGTACGGATAAGAGTTTGGGATTAAAATCTCAGTGGTAACATTTTCTCATTTGGGTATTTTTGTTAATTTCCTACATACCATTTTCCACTGCCATGACTTTTAGACCTTTCCTGTCCAGTTCAACACAAGAACTTAACAGACCTTCAAGCTCCAGTTGGTAGAGAAGATGGATGTCAGTGTGACTGTGATTGCCCACTTGCCAATTATCAAATTTACCTTTAAAAAGCTCACTTAAAAGACACATACTATTTTAATAAATGCCATATAAATGTAAAAAGACAACATCCTGAGCTGAAAGAACGGCAAAGTATCAAATAGAATGTTTTTAGTAACTACAGAAGAGCCGTTTCTGCACCCACAAAGACACAGAATGTTTAAAAACACTAAATGAAACATCATTTAAAATAGTCCTTTTTGTTCCATTTTAGTGGAAGGTGCAAATTTCCTGGTAACTTCTTTTTCTCGCAGCCTTGCTGGAATACGGAAAAGCTAAGTACGACTACAGTTTGAAAAGCTTTATACATATTTTAGTGCTTTTAACCAGTACGTCAATCCACTCCTTTGGAGAATTTGTACAATTTATTATTATACTGCCATATTTCAACACTACTGCTCTCTGATCGACTTACACTTTAGAGCCAAGGGGGACAGAAAACGCTGGGAGATTTCGGAGCCGTACAATGATTATCACAAAACTGGAATTGCCGTGGTCGTATCTGTTAAAGAAAGGACAAGGTGAGGGAAGTTACTATTCACATTTTTATGTATGAACAGAAACATTCGCTTTGCTGGTCACTTACCTGAGTCCTATTTGTACCTGGGCAGCCTCTAGAGTTGTTGCATCGTCTTCACTATATACAATGTCCTCCGTTTCATTTGGTCTAGGGCAAACAGGCAAATACATTTAGGAAAATTATCGTTCACTTCCAGCAATAATTCAGAAATGCGTACACAGAACATATATACCTTCTCCTAAATATGCTGATTTCATTACAGCGTGTGGTCCAAATGAAAATTTCAGAGCCTACGCAATGGCAAGGCCTCTTTTAGGGAGAGTTTGACAACTCCAGTAACGAGTCGGAAAGGCCTCGGGCTGATTACTGAAGCCAAACTGACAGGCGAGAGAAAAACTCACAACATTTTCCTACACATACTTAGCATTTCTTTACCCCCCTGAACACAAAATTGAAAGTTGAAGTTTCTAACAAACATCAGAACGTGCGTAAACTGGGTATGAAATACTGCTTTGGAGAATATTTGAGAAGCAGCAGCTCTGTAAAATGAAGAGGTTTCTGTGTAAACAAGAAGCATCTTTCCTCTGAACCTGTTTTCAGAAGAACCAAAGGGACTCAAGTCTTGCAGCTGAAGAGCAACTCTAGCAGTAAATGGAATTGCAGAGAATCCAGGTGGCAAAATAATTTCCAGTGGTTTTCTGGGAGGTTTGAGTGAGGATGCGGTATCAAAAACCAGACTGGTGGGATCAATAAACAAGATCAAGATAGGAAATGTCAAGCTAGGAAATGTGGAGAATGACAACACAGGCATCCCACGCCTTATCAAGACACGACAGCGTTATTTTAAGACTCTGCATTTAGAGGTTTCTTTTTTACTGTTCCTCTCCTGACTGATGGCTAATTTGANTCAAGATAGGAAATGTCAAGCTAGGAAATGTGGAGAATGACAACACAGGCATCCCACGCCTTATCAAGACACGACAGCGTTATTTTAAGACTCTGCATTTAGAGGTTTCTTTTTTACTGTTCCTCTCCTGACTGATGGCTAATTTGAAAGCATGTATTCATTTCCTCCCCTGTCTTAAATTGCTCAATACGAAGGGCAGGTCTATACAGCAGAAATCACTGCACTGTAGCTTCAGGAGCACGCTGACACATTAGAAGTTATTCCACATACAGTGTACATAAAGACATTTCTAAACATAAGCAACTTGCACAAAGGCACTCGTTACCTCTTCACTGTTTCCTACTCAGCAAGAATGAAGAGTATCCACACCTGGAGCTATCAGGGAATAACTAGGGTCTGTAAATCTCAGCTTGTAAAAAAAATGGCAATAGTTTCCTTTTGTACGCAGGCTTGGGGGACGCAACTCTCGTCTTTGTCTTTTCATGAGCAAAGACAGGAATTTGTTCTGTTTTACAGCTACCCCAGCTAAAGGGGGCAGCTAAAGGCTTGCTCCACAGAACATCCACCACTTTTGGTCCAATGCCTGTCCATTTTGATCCACAGGACTTATAACCTGAGCAGGGGATAAGCTTTCATCACAGGGGCTCAGAACGGAAACAAAATGGAAAGACAACGGCGGTTATTGAACCAAAACACAGACTCGCAGCCACTCAGTCGGGTGAAGGTGGAGTTTTTAATAGATGGGAGTTTATTTCAGCCTGAGAAAGTTGCATTAGGGTAAACTGAAGATCTGGAGCAAGGCAATACTAGGATTCAGAGTTCAGGGTGAAATACAGGTTCATGACCTAAGATGAGGTTGAACAGCCACTGTAACACGTCAGGAGAAATCTTTTTTGTATTTCAGCTTTTTTATTTGGTCCCATCTATTTTATTACCTTTTAATTTGTGAAAGACTTGACAAGTAGAAATAATTTTATCAGAGGCCACTGAAACCCATTTATGATGGGTTTCATTTATGATGCACCTTTACCTGTCCTAATAGGTGCACGTGGCCTGGCAACAGAAGCCACAAACCTACATCTTTGTAAGCTTCCTGCTAAATCATGGAATCATGGAATTGTCGGAGTTGGAATGGACCTCTAGAGATCATCTAGTCCAACGCCTCTGCTAAAGCAGGACTGCCTAGAGCACAACCCTCAGGACTGCATCCAGGCATGTCTCTCTGAATATCCAAAAGGACATAAAACTCTTAAATGTGAAGAACATGCCAAAACTGAGGTGGAAAATAAAGATTTTAGATTTTTCTCTCACAGGTTGCAATAGTCTTCTGTTATGCAGTCTAAAGTTCATTGCTTTAAGTGCCACGAAACAGACACTACTCTATGAACTGATATGAATAATCCTGTAGAAGTTACGTCTTGTCAAAAACCACCAACAGCAAATACATTTCTTGTGTCCTGTGAAGCATGAATATTAAGCCCTCACGGGGATTATTTTTATAGCAACGTTATAACTAAGGATTTTTTTTACCTTTCCTATATCCTCTTGTTTTGTTTTTTTTTTTAGAGAGAAAATACTCAGGCAAAACGCTGTGCAATCTTAAGATTGCATCTAAACAAAGCAAGAAGTAAAAAGAGTCACTCTGAGTAGAGTCAATGCAGCCCCTTGGCAGAACCTCTACAGTTTAAATACAGCTTTTTGCCAAGGAAAACTTCTGGCAAGAAAATAACCCCAGAATTAGAAGGTTGCGTATTAATGCTACTCGACCGATTTATGCAAGCACTGTAATGTGAATTTGTTAGCTTAAAAAAAGCAATCAAACTTCACTCTTTGATTGCCTTCCTTTCAATATGAAAAAACCCAAAGGATAAACTGCTTATGCTGGTACTATATAACTGCTTATAGATATAGTTAATTTTTTTTTTTGGTGGAAAGACTTGCGTTGTTTCTCAAACCTACTGTTTGACAGAAGCTTCATATACACCGCTGTCTCCAGCTACGGACTCATCGGACACGGCAGCAGAGACACAAGCTGTTTTCTCCTCCAGCAGGTGAGCAGCCGTTCTGCGGGGTAAGTCAACGCCTACAAAAAGGAAGGAGAATGAAAATTAGTCCCAGAGATTAATAGTCGGGAAGAGAGAGGCGCGGAGCTCAGGAAGTTGTCAAGTCAAAGGCGGTGACCCTTAACTGAGTATCTCAGAGTAGTTTTGTTCCACATCATTAATCGTTCCGAGGCCGTGCTGCTGTTACCACGTATTCTGGCGAGGGATATAGCCAAACTGATGAACTTGAAAATGCACAACTATTATTCCTTCCCGGAGATACAGGCTCCTATCGCCACCCCTGTCCGTTGAGCTAGTTACTATCCTTCATTATCTTCATTATTAACCCTCATTATCCTGATCTTTAAACCCATATTTGCCGTGTTCTCATTCTGCGCTGTAGTAACACTTCGGCTGCACACGAAGTGATTGCCTGCTGTTTATTAAATAGCCACAAGTCAGACACGCACCCTCTCCCCAGCGATGTAACTGCTAGAAAGGGAAAAAACCCTCTGGCTTACCATCATCAAAACCTTTTTACTCTTTACTATCAACTACTACTTTGCTTTAATTTTCCACCCGCATTTATACGCTGGTGTCAGGGGGTGAAGCAGCAGCGTCACGGAAAGCCACGTTCTGCAGCAGCAGAGTCAGTTGAGGCCCGATACAGTACTTTTAATTACACTTTATGCATTATGGTCCCCACCTGAATCACGACTTCACAATCTTGTTAAGATGTTTACAATATAAGGTTTCAGATTAGATGATTGATTGCTGCATTTGTGCTTTCATTTACGGCAGCAGGAATGCTTTTTTCTGTGATGAAGAAGAGCTCTTTCCTTCCCCCTGCCCCCTCTACACGAGGGGTGAAGGCGATGGCATGATTTATTGATTACCCTTAGGAATTACCCCAGCAGCCTGGGTTGACTTTGACAATGACAGGGACTGACTGTGGAAGATCTAACATGATATTCCAACTTGGTTTCTGACAGTGGGGAACACGTGCAGAGGAGCAAATATCTGTATGGTTCACCTGCACAGGAAAGTCAGAGACAGGAGAGCAGGTGAGAANTGTTCTCATTCTGCGCTGTAGTAACACTTCGGCTGCACACGAAGTGATTGCCTGCTGTTTATTAAATAGCCACAAGTCAGACACGCACCCTCTCCCCAGCGATGTAACTGCTAGAAAGGGAAAAAACCCTCTGGCTTACCATCATCAAAAACTTTTTACTCTTTACTATCAACTACTACTTTGCTTTAATTTTCCACCCACATTTATACGCTGGTGTCAGGGGGTGAAGCAGCAGCGTCACAGAAAGCCACGCTCTGCAGCAGCGGAGTCAGTTGAGGCCCGATACGGTACTTTTAATTACACTTTATGCATTAAGGTCCCCACCTGAATCACGACTTCACAATCTTGTTAAGATGTTTACAATATAAGGTTTCAGATTAGATGATTGATTGCTGCATTTGTGCTTTCATTTACGGCAGCAGGAATGCTTTTTTCTGTGATGAAGAGCTCTTTCCTTCCCCCTGCCCCCTCCATGCGAGGGGTGAAGGCGATGGCATGATTTATTGATTACCCTTAGGAATTACCCCAGCAGCCTGGGCTGACTTTGACAATGACAGGGACTGACTGTGGAAGATCTAACATGATATTCCAACTTGGTTTCTGACAGCGGGGAACACGTGCAGAGGAGCAAATATCTGTATGGTTCACCTGCACAGGAAAGTCAGAGACAGGAGAGCAGGTGAGAATTGCATCTAAAGAGCCAAGGCAGATTATTACAGGCAAACACCAGCTGTGCCATCTCCAGGTATGTTTCTCTACCTCCAAGTTAAGATTCAGCAATATTCAAATTTGTAGGCTTGTAAAACTTGTATTTTCCATGCAGGTTTTAAGCCTCCGGCCGAGTTTGTTGAAAACCTTCCCATTCAGCATCGCAGCAGTTCCAGGAATGAAACTGGAGTAGAAACACCGAACCGAGCCCAGGTCTGTGTCTCTGCTGATGTACTGAAGCCTCACCACGAGGACCATTTCAAAATGTGCTTGTTTGGGCAGTCTTAATACAGATTTAAAGATAATTTGCATCATATATAAGACCCTACATGAGGAAGTGTCAGTAGAAAGAATCACAGGATGAATTTATATTTTAAAATTATAACTAACTACTTAAAAGACACCCTGACACTATCCAGAATAACAGGTCCTCAAATAAGCTTACAAATGTTAGACAACCACATGATGCCTCTGAAAATAATCATAAATATATTTTTTTAAAAATAATTCTGATTCCTCAGAGCCCAATGTGTTCCCAAATTCCAAACCATCTCAAATTCATTTCTCAGACTAGATGAGTTGCAGCCAGACCGAAAGCTGTTGATTTGGAAATTATATGCTGCTGAAATGTGTGTAGGAAAATTAGGTTTTTGGTGGTTTTTTTTTCATCTTTTATATATGACTCTAAAGCAAAATAACACCTGTGTTCCACTGTACTGGAAAGACAAAGGACAAAATTACTCCCTCCTCCACCCCCCCAATGCCTTTCCATGTTTTTGCACTTTGTATTTCACAGGTTCAGACCATTAGGACATCAGTCAATTTCTTTTTTAATTTCTGCACAGCTGAACAGAGTCTCCCCTGGCTCCCAGTATACCCTACATTTCTCTTCTGGTGCCACATTGCTCTGGTCACTATTGAAATTACTACAGGACTGCACTGAGTTAATATAGTTAACCAACAGATATTACAATTCCTTTATATGTGTGTATATATATTTTTAATGTATATATATTTACATATATATAATATATATTTTTATATATATATGTAAAAATAAAAGCAAATTTCTCATTAAAACATATGTCTGTATCAATACCTCTGGGTATTTTTATTATAAACTGGCAAACTCCAGGCACAAGGGTTCAAGCTTGGCAACAAATCTGGACAATGCACTCCCTGGAGTTATGTTGTATTTATTCTAAGAGACCCAAATTCCTTATTGCAGTGCTTTACTACCAACTCAGGCCCAGGAATGTGGAACTGGGTATGGGAGATGCTGATCTGGTTTCAAATAGGGCCGCCAGTGCCCAGCACTGGTGGAAATCTGGCTCCCTCAGTTCTTCCTTGGCAAACCAGAGCCCTTGTGTAACGAGAACACACAAGCGGTTTGCAACATACTTAATGACACAGAACAACACTAGAAGAAGTCAATAAAAGTGCAGAGAAAGCACAATACGCCATCAGCCCCAATAAAAGGCAGCAAAGCCAACCCTCTAAGACTGAGCACAGGCCATCAGTTCTCAACAGCTGGGATTTCTGAAGGTCTGACGCTGCCAAAGGCTTTGACAACATAAGATGACTAAATATGTCTTTTACTGCAGACTAGAAGTGGAATTCATCACACCTAGTTCAGCCCCCCCAAAGTGAAAGTCAGCCAGTTACTAAGGATACTTAAGTAAGGATCAATATTAATTTGATAACTCACAAGGTCATTCATCCCATGTTCTTTAAAGGGAACTATGTTTTAGGATGAGATGACCCATCCTTTTGGATGTTACCCAGTTTGCAGGGGGAGCCTCGACTAGCTCAGGAGCTCTATGCTAACTCGGATGGATAAAAAGCTAAAAGCTATGAAATCCATGAGAAGGATTTCACTGTAACTTACTGTAGTCACTGTAGGTCACTGTAACTTACATGGCACGTGGTCACTTGTCCTTCTCAATGAACTGCAGATCTTTCAGTGACAGCAGGTTCAAATAACTTGATATACACACACTCACAAAAATTCTAACTCTTAAGTCCAGGAATCTCTTTTACTGAGGATGTCAGTTTGTAAACTCATTCTACAGTGAGAAACAAAGTACCTGATTTCAAGTTACCAGAAACCAGCAGAGGGTGGTTTTGCTCTATCCCACGCATTCCTGACAATACCTAAGGAGCCCTGTGCATCCGTGTCTTCAAGATCCAGACTCAGTTTTTTTCTGTTTGTTTTTCACGACAGAGTCTGCAATACAGGAGCTCACCTTCTGAGGTAGCTACAGAAAAATGTAGTTGGAATCGGGGGGATCACAGCTCTCTGCACCCAAAACTAGAAGTTTTTACTCCCTCAGAATTACTGGCTGCCCACCATGGCAAGAGTATGTCCATCAAGATACTCTTCAGTTAGACGAGGTACCTCCCCATCCAAGAGCCAGCTGTTAGTGCAAAATTGTCATGTAACATATATATTGGACAGTAGTTTTTTTTAATTACCTGAACTTCCTTCATGTAGAGAAGGCAGAGGCTGCCTAATGCCTTCATTAAGATCCTTATCATCTGGAGGAATCCGAGATCCTGCTCTGGCTTCAGAGTCTAACAATATTTGGTTCTCACAGAGACTAATGCCGGCAAAATCACCCGAAAGGTCACAGTCTTCAAAGTCCGTAGTGAGATGATGCAGAGGGGAATTTTGAGCCGATACTGAAAACGCAGCTTCTAAAACCAAAGGGGAGCCTGGGGGGGACAAGGAGGACAGCGAGGACCTGGAAGAGAGCGACGTCACGGATTTGGGAGGTTCAGTCAATTTGGGATGGTCTGCGGCTGAAGGAGAGTCACTGTAACCCAGTCTCCCATGGGATCCGACCACTTCGTTCTCGTGGATAGTGGTGATAGGCCCCGAAGGAATGTAACCACTTTTTTCTTGCAATATGAAGTCAAGTTTATACTGATAGTCCAAATCTGTTATTTGATCGCCTTGGTTATAGTAGAGCTCTGTGGAGCTGAGCGAGTTTAGAGACCCTCTGCTTGAGGTGTTCAGGGATCCCCGGCTGGATGCCAGCGATCCCAAACTGCTCCCTGAAGACACAGATAAGGTACTTGCCGAGAGGCTGCAAAGAAAGCACAAACAGACTGTGTGTTACTAAACTAAACCGGCACAAAAGGGTACGAAAGGGAGAGATAAGATTGACAGAAGCTGTGCTGTAACGATTCACAACTGAATGCTGCTTGGGGCATTAGGTTTTTTAAGCACCCGTACTTGGCTCAGACCAGCGTGCCCAACCCGCACACCCTCACGGACTAAAGACCAAAGAGACCTTTACTGAACAAAGCTATTGACTTGAAAAATTTTGCCACTGGACTAGAAAACTGCCTTTACCAGGATAAAAAGACCCACAAGTCCAGGGTACAGTCCAGAAGTCAGAGAAACTCTTCCCCAGGACCAGTTACATGCATCATTAAATACCAGAACTCCCATCAGAGCAATGAGTTTGAGTTCACAGTTGCTGTGACTGATGACTTTTTTGTTATCACTATGAATTTCATAAACCCAGAGTGAGATTTTGAATCAATGACTGTCAGGAAAAAGTACCCTGCTGAGGGTGCTTCTCTGTTGCCAGAAAGCGTAAGTCAGTGTTGAAGAATAAAACCAGAATCAACTATTCACAGAAATATTTACACACATACATGTAGTCACTGAGCCTCTCCAGTTATTACACAGAACAAAGGCTACAGTTCTGATAGTTCTCATTTTACACAGAACTCTGAGAAACCATTTGGGCTCCTCAGTGACAGCATTTTGGAGGTATGACCAATTAGAGAATTCCCACTTTATTTATTTACTTACGCAGAAGCAAAATAACGTCTCCCTGCTTAATTATAGAAGCTGCACAAAAAAAAAAATATCCATTCACTCCAGTCTCGAGTGCTTACTGAAAGTATGAAAGTACACTGGGTTTGTATGGTGGAAAAAGGCTTGAAGCTATTAGACTGGCATTTTCTTACTTAAATATTAAACAGATTTTGTTCAGCTTCCAGCTAAGAGAAGAAAAAACCCAACCTATGAATGAAGTTTAGACAGCCAGGTCAGACTGTTGCTGAAAACAGGCTTTACCTTACACAGAATCACAGAATGCTATGGGGTTGGAAGGGACCTCTGGAGATCATCTAGTCCAACCCCCTGCCAAAGCAGGTCCACCCAGAGCAGGTTGCACAGGAACGTGTCCAGGCGGGATTTGAATGTCTCCAGAGAAGGAGACCCCACCACCTCTCTGGGCAACCTCTTCCGGGGCTCTGCTACTCTCAAAGTGAAGACGTTCCTCCTCGTGTTTAGATGGAACTTCTTATGTTCAAGTTTGTGCCTGTTACCTCTTGTCTTGTCACTGGGCACCACTGAAAAAAGACTGGCCCCGCTCACCTCCTAAGTTGCGAATGCAAATACGTAGTTAACTTCGTAGTTTCTTCAAGTTTCTGTACCAACTCTTTTCTTCTCTCCTCTAGTTTCAATCTGGAAAGAAAGGAATGTGTAAGTACGGGAAAGCATTGCAAAATAAGCCAGAAGACTGAAATATTTCATAGATAAGACAAAGTGAAGAGCTCTCGTATTTTAATCTGGTTGCCAACTCCTAAAATCCAGCAGACTGTGTTAACTCTCAGGCCCACCGTAAAACCCCAAACCCCTTCAGCAGAGTGTCTTTACCTGCAGAATTTTAAGCATGGTAACAAACCTGGGGAGTGTATGAGCAAGCAGAATGTTGGTACAGTCACACCTCACTGAGGGGAACACACACCAAATAAAAGAGGAAGAGATGAGCACTGGGAAAACAGCCGCAACTTCGGGACAATAAGATCTGCACTAATACAGATTTTAAAAGCCATGCTGTAGACTGGCTCCTCACTTAATATCAGGAAAAAAAACCACAAACAAAAGAACATTAATACCAGTATTAATTCTGATAATGCAAAAACTTGGGGTAGCACTGCAGGAAGTTTAAAATGAAAGTGTTGCCTTTGATTTCAGCATCTTCATCTAGAGACAGAGCACAGTAAATCAAAGCAGGGTTCAAGCACGAGGTTCTGAGACAATGCACCATATTCAGGAGTCCTTGATAAAGATTTCTATGTCCCCAACAGCTTTGTCATCACCTCAGAGCCACACAGCATCGTAATGCTCATTATCAAGGTTATGAAAAAGGAGAATTTATTACTTCCTGCGCTGTTATCCAGCCTAACTCTAAAACCACAAATGGTAGAACTCTCCTCCCATTCCTTTTGGCTGGCTGCAAGCAGAGAAGATTCACTAACCTTTACAGTGATTTTTTCCTTTTATAATTCCCTTTTATCACTCCATTTACAACACCAAATAAATTGCTTTCCCTCAGTGGATTCAGCTAAAACCCTCCTGTAGTTGTGGATTAGTATATTCCCCTCTAGCCCTTGCTCAGTCAACTGACACATGTCACAAGTTCTCAAGCAACAAATCTGAGGGACAAGAAATTACCTCGCCTCCTTTAATAAAAAAATAAAATAAAAAAAAAAAAGAGAGAAAAAAGTTCGATGTTCATTCTCAGAAACCTTTTCTTTGGCCTTTCTGGCATCTCAAGGATGTATAAATTAATATTCAAAAGCAGAGAACACTTCAAAGAACAAAAAACCCCAACAATAACAAAAAAATCAACCATTGCTTTCTTATGCAAACTGAATGAAATACTCGAGAGTTCCCAGAATTCACTCTCTTTGAGCGCCAGATACCAGTAAAGAGACATTAAGTCCTCAGTGCAGCAAGGCATGAAAAGCACTTGCTTACACCCACGTTTATTCAGCGAGCAAATCTGGGTTATGCAAAGGTGAACAAGTTACCCTGAGGTCAGGCAGGGTGCGAGCTTCCACTCTGCTGCCTCTGCCCTCACCCCCCAGCCCCGCGTTCGGCTGCCAGTACCTGCTAAATCCGGCAAAAGCACACACGGTGTCTCACTCTCTGCTCGGGGAGACACGCACACGGGTTTCCAAACCAAGAGTTATGCTCATCTGTGTTATCAGACACCTTTTGCTATCATTTTACTATTTATCATCACCTTCTGCCTTCTTTTAAAGTCCAATCTATCCCGCTTTTCCCAAGCAAGAGTGCTCTTCACTTACTCTTTTGTGGCTTTTCAACAGTGAACTGTCATTTTACACTCAAGGAAGAAGCACAAAAAATGCTGTACGTGCTCAACTACTAATGGAAAAAGGCAAGAAAAAAACATTAAAAACTTAGGAACTTCTCTGACTGGAGTCCACCTATAGTTGTTCCATGGAATTTGCACTATTAAACTAAAAGGTTTATTTGGGGTTTTTTTTCTCCAAAGCACAAGGAAAAGTTTGTTTTCCTTTATTATCTCAAGGAGGTTGATAAAATGTAATTCATCCCATATAACTTGGCTCCTGAAAAAAAGATAAAACCTTTCCTGGATGTAATTTGATCTAGTACTAATTACTACTAGTAATTAAAGAAGTAGTATTAATACTTGTAGGTAAGTTTCAGAAGGATGTTAGTCCCAAACACAAGGTAGATGATGAAATCCCTCCTGGAAGTTCCAAGAGACACAGGAAACAATTTCCCTATCTCACAACAAATTGAGATTCAAGGACTTTTTTTTCATTCTACATCAGGCCAAATTAAAAATATAAAACAACCAGAGCTTTCAGACAATGAACCTTCCTTCTTTAAAGCATAAGCAGGAACTTTAATATCCCAAAGACCACGTAAACACCTAAACTACCATCCTGTTACCTGTTCTGACACCTCTCCTGTTTGCACCCCTCCTGTTAATTAACCCATCACTCATTGTGGGAGCGACTTGAGTATTAGCGAGACATCCTTCTCCAGTTTTGATCTTAAATTGTAACATTGCTGAAAGGGGCACAGAATCTTAAATAATAAAAAAATACATGAAAAGTGCACATACCTCACCTTTCAATGCAAACTCATGTGGACTTGTTTGCTTATGGCAGGCACAAGAGCAGGGGCCAGTTTTACACAATCAAACTGTTAAATCACGCATCTCTTTGAATTACTTAGAAAACTGTGATTACTTCAAAGAATTTGCCAAGGACTAAAGCGGGACTGGAATCTCCCTGACATGAACACAGAGGCAAGAAAGCAGCAAATAGTTCTCAACAGTTCCACAATCCGGATATTTCTATCCAGTTGCTGGAAGGCTTCTTAAAGCAGTCAGAGTATGCCCTGTCCCTGCTTTTTTGAGGCTGATACGTTGTGATTTACACCCTCCTCCTGTGAATTGATTCCGAGTACAGCTACTAGTGGCAATTTCAGCATCCTACTCCAAAATAACCCAGGGCTGTGCTATGATGTTTTTAAATCAGAGCAAATCTTCTGCTTCTTCCCCCTCTAGAAAAAAACTAAAAAAAAACCCCAAAAGCCAAACCAAAATAAAAAAGTCTTGTCACAGGAAGCTCTGACACAGTCTATAGCTGTCTATAGCTAGCTATAGTCTATAGCTTCTTACACTGTCGCTTTGTTATCAGTCCCTGTGAAAACACTGGAAACGTACAGCATTCATGAAACTTCATGAAATAAAATAGTGATACAACAATAGTTCAACACTTTGGAGCTGGTGTGGCTCCTCCACCAATGATGGAGAGGAGAATCTTCCTCATGTCCAAGAATTAAAATGTTGATCATCGATGAGATACAATTAACTGTATCCTTTTCTTAAATTAACATTTCAGGAAAAGTTTCACTCTCTAACTCCTTCTACAAAATGAAAATTTTCTTTATGCTTATAGCAGACACACCAGAAATAATCCTCAAAATAGCTTAGTGTGAATGAATTGATGTGCTCTGAAGTCATCAAGGGAGACAATTTTAGTATCATAAAACTAGAAATTCACGAGATTCACTGGAATGGCAAAAAAGCAAAACAGGCACCATAAATACTACCTCAAGCAGCAGTGTATGACATGAAATCCTGCAGTAACCTCAGGAAAAAATTCCACATTTTCAGGAATGAAAATCAGAAGGAAAAAAATTGAAGAAAATGAAGGGGGAGAGATAAACTGTAACAACTAGTTGCATTGGAAAAAAGAAAAAATCATTACTTCTTGACAGCGGGAGACAATTTTACTCATCCTTGATACTCCAAGTTTGGCATCTGACATGTATGGGAAAATGGTCCAGTGCAGAATTTTCCTTGGCACTAAACAAGCGAATCCAAAACACAAGACTAGGAAACCAGATCCCTATTTACAGCATGAGCCCAGATTTAGCTATTACTTACAACATTGCACTATTAGAACCTGAGATTCAAATTATTTATTTGTGAATGTCACTTTATTATTGACTTCTTATTCTCCATTTATTAATGGAAGTCAGAAAGCAACGGATCCATGATACTTTAGATATTACTATCTAAGGTCATTTCTCCTGCAAAATTACCTTACTAAAGATAATTTCTCCTGCAAAAATAGAGAACACAACAAGAATTTAGCCATTCAGTGGAACTGGAGCACCAGGAGGTGTTTCCTGGCAGAGAGAAGCAGAAAGGCTTATGGTGCTGACTGTATCACTTCAATAAGGGTACAGCTCCGACAGACGCAATGGCATTTTGTGTTTATTGCATTTTACGTGTGCTGGAGGTGCCCATAAATTTGTTTCCGCTTACAGTTGATGAAAAGTCCATTTGTGACAGTCACCTTTGATTTTCCTGAACTCTGAATCTGACTAAAACAATTTATTGTGGGAGTTGATTCAGTTACCAGTTAGGTAGCCACAAGTTAGGAAAGTTTTGCACCAATTATACTCCTCTGAACTTTTTTTTTTTCCCCCCCTCCTTTTGGTTGCATTTTTGTACGTAATAAAACTCACAATGAAAGGCTTCAGACGATGCAAGAATCAAGATAATCTCTGTAACCTGAGTTCAAATAGTTTACGGCTATTAGCAGAGAGGAGGGAATGATGTATTGCCCTCCTGCTGGTATGTTGACATTCCTCAAGTTATTTAACATCTGTCACAGGCATTTTCATGCCGGTACCAAACGCAGAGGAACTGATATCGCAGAGCACATACAGGGTGTTCACATTCTCTCACAGGACAGAAGGCTTCTTTGTGTTTCTGCCCAGTGGGCTAATAACAAATTTAATTAAGATCTACACAGAAGGGTTACTGAAGGAAAAGAGCCCATCAAGGCATAGTTTGGGGTCCGTGGTGAGTACAAAGGTTGGGTCGCAGAAAGCAGCATTTAATATTAACAAAAGACAACCCCTTACCTTTCAGCAAGTGCTTGACTGGGTGTGCTTTTTACAGATAGCAGCTCTTCTTCAAGCCTCTTCCTTTCTGCTTCCAGCTGCTCTAGCTCATCTTGAGTACGTTTGCAGGGTGTAATAAACTGGAGGTCCTTTAAAAGCTCCTCTTTTTCATTGATTAACATGAGTTTTTCCTTTTCCACATCCAGTGCCCCAGGCCAGGCTTCACTATCAAGCTTAGAGAGTTCAATCTTCAAGTTAGCCATGCTAAAAGAAAACACAGCAGATTTCTCTGAGCCCAGCCTAGCACACAAATCCCAGCTAAAAAAGAGAGAAGTGATACAATATATTGAAAGGTATCAGAATACAACAACATTTTCTACTCAAAGTCATGCTTTTAATTAATTTTGATTTGCAAGGATGCACCCTAGACCAGAAGAGCAGACCACTTATCCAGGCCAACAGCAAGCTGCGTATGTATTAAAGCCAGTTGCTGCAGTTTAAATGCTGAGTTGAAGTAAGTGTCACAACCTTAATAAAAGCTTTATTGCAGGCGATCTGTCTGGTAACATCGTAGCAGCACTATGCTTTGCTCATCTAGGAGTATGATGGATTTTACTGGGGCCTCCAACAGAAGGACATGGGCCTGTTGGAGCGGCTCTAGAGGAGGGCATGAAGATGCTCCAAGGGCTGGAGCCCCTCTGCTGCAAGGACAGGCTGAGAGAGTCGGGGGGGTTCAGCCTGGAGAAGAGAAGGCTCCGGGGAGACCTTAGAGCCCCTTCCAGTCCCTAAAGGGGCTCCAGGAGAGATGGGGAGGGACTCTTGATCGGAGAGGGGAGCAACTATTCCATTGCTTATAGTAGAAGCTCAGGGGGAACCACCCCCTTTTCATTTTCCATAGATAACATTTCTTTCTCATCTGCACCTCAACAAAAAGACAACAGCTTCAAAAATGAAAACAACCCATATTCCCACCAAACCCCTGCAAGAAGAGTTTGTTTTGACTCAGAGTATTTTCACAGAAAACCAATGTAAAATAAACAGCAACACTATCTGCTGTGCTACCCTAACCGAATGGTGGGATGAAATGAAACGAAGCGGTTCGATATATTTTGCAGCTGTTACATCTATCATTTATATTCCACAGTCCTTCCGAGGAGCAGTACTCAGAGGGAAAACCACCGAGTAATTTCAGCTGGATAATGGAATGTTAAGACTTTCATCTCCAGGTCACTGGTTCTAGCTTAACCATGCTCTGAGAGTGGCTGCTCCTGACAGCTGTTTGATGGCTTTTGGGATGGGATGGTGGTCTCCAAACAGCTTTTTTGCTCCCTCTGCTACAGACAACTCTCTGCCACCGACACTGCCACTCTTTCCAGCTGCCTCATTAGACAGGCAAAGGACTGGATGGATATGAAAACTCACTGGTCCCACTCTTTTGAGGAAGTCCTTGCTCAACAGGTCAACGAGGAACATTAGCCAGATCTTCACCACATCAGGAGAGGACTGACAACATCCTCTAATCCTTTCGAAGAGCAATTGCAACTGAATCTAGCATAGTTAACATTCCACCTCTTCAAGACATTCTGCTGGCTAAGCTACATAAAACGTGCAATATACAAAATTACCTGATAATTTTCAAGTAGAGGAGTTCACTTACAAGATCCTCTCTTAGTTATTTTAACACAGAACAACTATGAATTTGCACCTTTAATATTTCAGAAAAGATGGTCAATGTCTTATTAAATTATAGTGATCATTACAATGGCCATAATAATTAGGGGAGATGTAATTAGATACTGAACTTTATGTGCAAACTGGTATGTATCCTTGTTATTCCAAGGCATGTACAGTTTAAGTTCACTCTGTAGTCACTGGTAAGACCATCATGTGCAGATACCTTAAAGACTTCAACGGTGTCTTCAAGGCTTATGACTGTTTTATTTAAAGCTAAAAAGAATATTTATTATTGGGCAGTTTTTATACAAAATTGACCGAAGAGACCATCTAAAAGGAGATAATTTAACCCTGAAACACATTAATGTTATATGGAACAAATAGTTATGCAAAGGTAAGTACACGAGCTACTGAAATTTTGACCCACATTCTTGGCTGACTAATTTGTAAGAAAGTAAGATCTTGTGCTGCAGTACTCCATACTCGGAGCACTCTACTTTTTGGGGGGCTTTAGGGGTGTTTTTTTGAGGTGGAAGTGGTAAACTCACTGCCAGGAATTTTGTTGTTTGTACAAAGGAGGGAGAAAACACAATGCTGGAACTTCTTGGTATCAAGATATAGTCCAAACAGAGGATGATCTGGTTTTGGATCAATTACGCCCAATAATAAACATCATCTATCTGCATCTAAACCACCCCCTGACAATTAATATTACATACATGGTGATTGTAAGCCCAATCATACACATTCAATACTGAACAAACACAACAGCCTCAGTACTCTTTGATGAATGCATTGATTATCTAATGAAGTTTTATGATCTGTAATGAGGATATAAGGGATTACTGTTCCTGGCAAGCATGGTAGCTACTGCTCTGTACAAGGAGGGTATATATTTGAAATTTGGCAGCCTCCTGCCTTCAAAACATAAAAACTATGCCTTTACTCTGTACTTATAAGATGCAAATTTCTTTTTCTTGTTTTCTAATTGGCCACGCCACAGTACTCCAACTGAAATAATACTTAAATATCAGATTAAATGGCATTTTAGGCACAGTTTTCATCTGGGGAAAAGTGCTATTTTTTATTTTATTGCCTTGTTTAGGTTTTTATAGTAAATGAGGAACTTTGGGTGTAGGATAACTTTCTGGATTTCTGTTGTCCTTAAATTACAAAGCACCTCCATAACAAAACTATAAGGTTTCTGAACAGCTGACACCTACGTTTTGTGAAAAGTATTAGAAAATAATACAATATATTATTAATAAAGAGATATCGCTCCCCCTACTTTTTTTTTTTTTTTTAAATAGTAAATGTTCCCTTGCTATTACACAGCAATTCTGCTTTTTGTAACCCTGAACGTTCTGCTTTCGGATGCCCATTCTTCAGTGCTCTGGCAATTCATCAAAACAGCACTGCTTTCATGAGCAACCAGGGCAGAGCTTTATTTGAAAGGCATCCCACATTCACCAGTGGAGCAGTTCCCAATTTCTTTTCTCCTCAGGTTAAACTCATTAAAAAAAACCACCTGAACCCCATAGTGATAACAAGTATTTAAATTACCCAAAGTCCCAGGGAAAAAAAAAGAAATAATTAAGCCTACTAAATATGCAGTGGAAGTCTGAAGCAACTCTAAAACTGAAAAGCCTAAAGTGGTGAAGTGAACCAAAATGATGATCCCAAGGAAGAATATAAAGGACATCAATAATCTGGAGACACCTTTCAGTGGAAAAGTCAGGTCCTTAATCCAGAGAAGGGCAACGGAGCTGGTGAGGGGTCTGGAGCACAAGTCTTGTGAGGAACAGCTGAGGGAGCTGGAGGTGTTCAGCCTGAAGAAAAGGAGGCTGAGGGGAGACCTTCTCGCTCTCCACAACTCCCTGAAAGGAGGCTGTAGCCGTGGGGGGCGTCAGTCTCTTGTCCCAAGGAACAGGTGATGGGACAAGAGAAAACAGCCTCAAGTTGTGCCAGGGGAGGTTTAGGATGGATATTAGGAGAAATTTCTTCACAGAAATGATTGTCAAGCATTGGAACAGGCTGCCCAGGGAAGTCACCTGGCTGGAGTCACCAGCCCTGTAAGTATTTAAAAGACAGGTAGATGTGGTGCTGAGAGACATGGTTTGATGGTGGTTTTGGCAGTACTGGAATAACAGCCTGACTCAATGATCTTAAAGGTCTTTTCCAACCTAAACAATTCTACGAATCCTGGAGCTGCTGTTAATTTGTCACTGTCTGCATCTTCTTTCTTAACACATTCAACTTCGCATTGAATGTAAAACCTACTGTTCAAAAGCACCGGCTGCTCCTGAAAGCCTGCTTGTGTTCCGAAGGAAAAGGGACACTGCAGAATGCCCACAGTGTCAACAGAGAGCCACCCACTAGATGTCACTGCAAGCACAAGGTTGGTGCTGCAGAAACCAGGCACCTTCCCAGCTCCAGGCTGGAACTCAACAAAGCAACTAACCCTATTACCTTCTTTTTGCCTCTTCATATTGAAGACTTAGTCTGACCTTCTCGGCTAAATTGGATCTACTTCTTCCTCCAACCTGTTGATAAAAATAAAATAAAATAAAAATTAGCCTTATTACTGTGTAAAGCTGTTAAATTGATTAAGAAAAATCTATGCACAGGCTAGAAAAATTGCAACATAAAAAATAAAACCACCCCCACCTACAGCCACACATTTGCTGTTAAATGCCTAGTTAGGAATCTACTTGGATGTACCAAAAAAAAAAGTGCTGTTTTTTTCTGATCCAGTTTGTCTGGTTTTAACTACTGTACTACCAATTGCCCAGAGTCCATCAGAGTAAAGCAAGAGCGTTTTCTAAGAAATCTTGCAGTGATTGCACCCAAAATTTTGGTCTCCTCCTTTGAACTCAGAATTTGGAACTAAGTCAGTGCATTTCAAAGTAAGACTTCAATAAATTTGCTACGAAACATAGACAAGCTTAGCTCCTTCTTTGGAAAACCTTGTAGAGTCTCCTCCTTACAAACTTATCTCACAGAGCTTCAAAGAAGTTACTAAAATGAAGTGCAGCTTTCTGTATACGTTAATACATAGCATCAGTGAAACAGAGAAGTTTTTAATGCACCACTGAACAAGTTCCACCAGTTTTCAGCTGCATGAAATGAAATTGCACCTTTAAATTTTGAGATCTCGTTTCTGAAAATTAAAAACATCTCTTCATGTTGAATTAAGTCTGGAAGGTGAAACATACCCTACAGACAGATCCAAAAAAATACTGTCTACTTACACTGATCTTCACTGTCCTGGAACTATTTGATTAAATCAAATTGTCATAAACGCTTCATGACAAACATCAAAAAATTCAGCTGTATTTAAAATTTAAGGGCAAAAAATCAGATAACTGATAATTGAAGTAATTATCTCTTATATATGTATATACATACACCTGTCAGCAACAGTAAACAACCATTTGATTCCATTAACGGCAGCTTTCTGATTCAATTTCTCTTGGCATTTGACAAACTGGAAGACAGCTCACCTCACCAGAAATGTCAGTCTGAGACCCTGTATCCAGAGTTTGTCTGGAAAAACACAGCTGGGAGTTTACGGAGCTGGAACTCAGGTCTGGTTCAGACGTCCCGATGGTCTGCTCAAGATTGAATTTCTCTCTCAGCTTTGCAAGACTCTATCCAGGAAACAAAGAAGGAGGTGGTGTTAAAGTTCCTTTGTATTTCACCATGTTTCTACCATCTCCACAAAGACATTTACATAAAAGACTCCAATATAAAAATTCTGGGTTTACTTCATATTAAGCAAATTATCCTTTTAACCACGCAGTTGGTGGGTGACACTAAGAGTGACCAACACCTGTGACAATATAAAAACTACTTATGTGGTTTTGTCTCTCTTTTTTTTTTTTAAAAAACCTGTCATCCAATTAAATACTTGGCTGTTTAAAAAAAAAAAAAGAAAAATATCTGCTTTCATAAGGGGAAATAGGGAAATTTAGATCATTTACATTTGGATAACTTTGATTGAGTTAGAAACTGCCCATGCATCTCAAAAACACGTCTCATTTTGTCCACTTAATAATTTAAATCGTGGTTTAGAGGTAAAATCTGCATTGGGCCTTGCACACGAGTCCAGAAATCTATATTGTCTGACCGACATATAGCAGCTTTTTGAATTAGGAAAGTCACTGGCTTCAGTTTCTGCATCTGAAAATGGATTTTAATACCAGGTTGGGCTCAAAGAGTTTTGAGAATCCCTTAAAAAGTCAAAAATGCAAAGTATTTATAATCAGGAAAGTTACTCATGTTAAAAGAAATTGACATAAAATTTATGTCAACTGTTCAAAGTACCTTCATTAAATCTTGTTTTTCTCTCTCCCCTGAACTGATCGCCTTTCTGATGGACTTCAGTTCACTCAGGATGGCTTTGGCCTCACATAGTTCATACCCGCTGTGGCCTCCAGACATTTTTTGGTCAATTCTGTGGAAAGAGAGAATATTAATACTGGATACAAAAAATAATATCGACATCTCTGCTGTTCTGCTTCAGGCAGAAGCATAACTAGTGTATAGAAGGAAAGGAAATAAGAGATACCATTTCCTGTAACAGAAATGCAAAGAAGAAAAAGTACATTGAAGTCACCATTAAAATACTTACTGCTTAATCCTTGGCAAAAACGTCAGGCTAACACATACCCAGTGCCCAGCAGATGGGTTTCGCTGACAGCAGGAAATTGCATGGAAAAATGCTTTTGTTGGCTTTAAAACCACCTCAGCTAAACTACCAGGGCCTTACCAAAGGCAGAGACTCCACGAGCAATTCTAGTTCATCCAGTCTTAAAGACATAAGGGCACAGAGCACTAAAGACTCCTCCCAGGAGTGAGTGTAGAAGAATTGCTGGCAACATGGTCAATGTTCCCATCCCCACCATAACTCTGCAGCCCAGAAGCAGCTTTTGGGTACGCATTTCATACCCTAAACTGTTTGTGATCCTTACAGGATCAGAATTTATTAGTAATATTCCTCTACCCAGATGCACATCATGACACAGGCAGACAGACAAGCTTCTTGGTACTCATCAGCCTGGCAAGAGAAAAAACAGAACCAGTTCCATTCCTGCCTCAGCTTCCCTCTCCTTCACTGTAATCCCTGGCATTAACAGTCTGTTCTGCCCAGCCAGTCACTAGGCTCCCTTTTATTCACAAAATCTCTGGATAATAATTACCATCTGTCATACATCGGACAATTTATTAAATTCCTGGACTATCAATGATTTTAAAACCTGTAACTTGAAAATAACGTAACAAAAAAACTCCCCAAACTTAGAGATAAAAAGATATTTCATTTTAGTATTTCCTTCTATACTTCAAGAAGTACAGTTTGTAAAGACACTTCTCCGGCCTCCAGTTTAACTGAATATTTCATAGCAGCATAGAAATGACTGCAGCTGTGCTGCACAAAATTAAAAACAACAGCCATCTTCACAGAAGTCAAGCATCTAGTAGAGAATACGTTCTTTTATAATGCAATTGGGTTTCTGTTTTTATCATCATCCATCGTCTTTGCTAGAAGACATTAACCTTGTGAGCGAGGAGTGAACAAACCTTTTAATGATCAGAAGTGATCGCGAGCATCCCCCTGCAAGAACAGAACCTCCAAGAAGCACCTGTAACTATTGTGTTTTGCTTCCAGCTCCGTGCACAAAGATATCACGGGTCTAAAGTGGTCTGTAGAGCTGTGAGCACAGCTGTTTTCCTTTCCTCACATTTCAGTTTTTGTACAAACTACAACTGCATTTGTGTAAGAAAATTACGTGTGTGACTCAGCACTCAGATTCCTATTCAAGGACGTTATTTGTTTCAGCTTGAAAGTTCCTCAAACTCTTTTCATAGCTTGGCACTCACTTACTGTCTGACAACACTCAATTTTTGGTAACTTATCAAGTTGCGAAGGTCAAATAGAGACAGGATACGCCAACAATTGGGATCATGAATGAAGAGCTGGGTAATACACCACATGCTGCCTGGTAATATGACGTGCCACATTCAAATCACAACTGCTTTATTCTGTATATAATTAAGATGGACAAGAAGGATCTCTGACACACAAGATATTCCATCTTCCTGTTTTAAATTAATGGGATTAGTGCTGTTTGAAAGTGGCTGACTGCATTTTAAAAACAAACGTCCATTGTGTTTCTGTGGAATGCTGTTGACAGTTTCTGAAACATGCTTTGGATTCCTATCAAAATGGCTTGTGAGCAAGCTGCTTTAAAACAATACTTCATTGTTGAATTAATATAATAAAACCAGCATGATTGGCTAACCTTTAATCCTGGGACAGCAGCATGAGTTTTTATTACCTTAAGCTTTAGAATCAATACATCTTTCTTCTTCTAAATTTTGCTTCCAATGAAATCTGATTTATGGTTAAATAAATTCAATCAGCTATCCTTTTCTCCCTTCGCTCCTCGCTAGTCTTCATATATTTAAATAACAAACAAATCATACATTTCTGTGAGCCAAAATGAAGGAGGACAGGCACTTGACTGGCATCCTCCTGAGGTGCTGAGGGTATTCAGTTCCCAACTGATTTCAAACTCGTCATACCAGAGAAATATATTTTTGTCCATTTTGACATGTATCTAGCTATGATCAGCCATTTCCTGGACCAGATTTTTTTTCTCCTACTTAAAAAACCATAAATAATCCTACTGAATAGAACTGATCTACTAAAATACACAGGTAATAGCTTACGACATGTTTGGGTTAGAACTGGCAACTGAACCCCAGTCTCTCAACTCCGAACACAGACGCTCTGTCACCCTTTGCAAATTTGCATTTTAACAATCTACGCAGGAGATGGAAACACACTTCCTTTCTCCTACCTTTTGTCCATCCTCCCTATATATTCTGCAAGTTCTCCAGGACAGAGATTATTACTTATCTGACAGTTACACCGCCGTACACAGGGGGTCCTGAGAAAAAGGGTAAATGAACCCAGACAGTATTACTGGAACTCGGGTACTAAAAGCACACAGCTCAGCATTTCACTGTGTAGATGTATCCTTAATGTATGGGTACATACCACAATATGGAAAACAACCAGCACTAATATATTTCTGTTGACATTAGTCAAGAAAACACGCTTGTTAGCAAGGTCTCCTCTGCGGCGAGTTCTCTGTGGTGACAGTTCCAGTAATGTTTAATATTTTAGGGCCCAACTTTGTAAGTCAGGAGCAGCAGGGAGTGCTCCGACTGAAAAAAATAACTAATTCCCTAATAATCCAACTGGTTAAATACCCAGAATGCTAACCCGGTTCAGCATCAGCCCTGTGGACACCAGGCATCCCAGCAACTGGAACAAAGTCAGCCAGGTCTCTAATCCCCAAATTGTGACTCATTTCAAACCCTGTCCAGTTGTGCCCCATTTATACCTCTGAGAACAGCATCCTCCTCTCTCTCTTTTTTTCAAGCTCAGAGGTGGGGAAGGAGGAAAGGAAGACCTAATTATTTTTTCAATTTTTTTTTTTTAAATTTCTTAGCAAAGCAGCTAAATTCTTCCTGAGGACCTTAACCACTGCTTTTCTTTCCACCTCTTTGCAATACAAGGCAAAAAAATAAAAAAATAGGAGGGGCAAAGATTTCTCACGTTAACCCTTGCACAATAGTTTTGCCATTTCTACAGATCTCCTGCTTCCCAACTACAACAAAAAGAGTTATTAGATTCTCAGTTTTCCCCCTAGTAATTCTCTCACATATGATGGATTCAACTCCGTGCCAAAAAAAGAAATCAGGCGACTGAATTAAGTGAGTTTCAGCTATTTTCTTTTACTCACTGTTGCAGCGTTTCAAAGCCCTGTTCCTTGTACAGCAGCTCTTGCTTCATCTGAGAGAGTTCCCTCTTCAGCTTCTTAACCTTGGGTGTTAAATCAAGAGTTAGAAAATTCCTCTTGTTAAACAGCGTAACGCATGGCTTTGAGCAATTAATGTATTCTCTACATCAGATGAGACCAAAAAAAAGAGAGTAAATTGCTCTACTGACACATATTAAAAACAAAAGGATCCGTTTTCTTCCTGATGTCTATGGGCAAAAATGCTTTAGTATTAAAGGGACACAAGCAGATTAAATCACATTCCTTATTTGTATCGATGCCACACTGTGTTATTAAACCTGAGAGAACTTTAACAAGTAATTTACTTCTCACTCGTTAAGCATGCATTCCAACTGTCCTACAGGGACATGCCTGTTTATTTTAAAGCTTATTATATTTTCAATTTTTCATTCCAGGAAGCTCGCAAGTCATTTGCACTGTAAAAGAGAAAGTGTGGACTCTTCCCTCCCCAAAGCATCCATTCTTATAAAGGTTTACACACACTGGATCCCTAAATATAAAATTCACATTCATTTAATTCAAAGGCAACAATCTCTAAACACATTTGGATCGTAAATATACGCATCTATTTAATAGAAATGTCTTTGGCAAAACATCCCCTTACTTTCCCTAAATTTGCATGCTCAATTGCTTTTTAAACTTAATATTGCTATTTCAGATATTAGCAGACATGAGTTAAGTACCAAATATTTATAAATCAAGATTAAATTAAAAAAATCCTCCATTTATCTTTTTATGTCATACTTCCCAAACATACTAAACCAAAGTTTCTTGACCACCTACAAAGGAGTTCACTTTAACACAAATTAAAATTAATCCTCAGCATACACATAGAGACAGAAATGCCTCCTTGCAATGCCAAGTCCCAAATTTTGGTATTTATACATCTATATCTGGCTCGTTCACACTCTAGATACTAGCTAGATATTGTCAGGCTTTTTAACTTCCCAATCAGTAAGTTGAAAAAAAGAAAACTACTGGAAATCCGCTGCTCTCACCTACCACCGTGAAATTCTTGCTGGTTTTCATATAGGTCCTCAGATATCCAACTCTTTTCAAAAATGGATTATATTAAAATGAAGAATTTTGACCACTTTAACTGAAATTGATTTCAAAATATGTTTCTAAGACTTTTTGTATCCAAATCCCCTTAGACTTCCGACTTGGTGCTATTCTTCAAATTAAAAAAAAAAAAAGTTGCATTCCCAACGTGTCAGGTAACTTAAACTACTGAGCATCAGCAGCTGCTGTAGCTTTCCAAGAGACTTAAAATGGTTTTTTTGTTTAAAATAATCAGGGGTGTGTGGGATCTTCGTATGGGTTTGTGAATGATACTTAGGCATTCGAGTTTGTAGCTTCTGGCTAATGAATTTTCTGCGACAGAAATAAAATGCTTTCAATCTCAATTTTCTCCAAAGCAAAATCTGTTCTCTAGATGAGGGGTTTGGGTCAGGCTTTCGGAAGCTGTCATCACTAGTTGCTTTACTTGACAGAAACCTGTTTTTATTTCATACTGAATAGTTAGCATGATAAATAGGCAATGTCTCTATATACACATTCAGCGCTCCTTAACTGTTTCTTCCCTGACTAGCACAAAAACCCCAAGAATAATCTCTCACGTGTTCTGATCAAGGTTATAGAAAATGACCAAGTATCACCTCTACGTTCTAGGTAAAGTAATGTGTAAAATACAAAAGAAGTGCCAACTTTTCTGAGAAACACAGAATGGCTTAAACTTTTTTTTTTTTTAATCAGAAATGTGAAATTAAAGTAAGAGCAGAAGGCACACTTGATTTCAACTTAGAGAATTGCATCTCTCAGAAACACTTAAATTTTTCCTCAAGATCATAGTCTGAGTGTCCTCTGCTGCAATTCATCATCATTTCATTATCAAGAAATGTGAGTTACGCACATTATCCTGGAAGGACGTGACCTACATCATAATATAGACTCTGTGTTTACTGCATCGCGCTTGGCATTAAACTATTCTTGTGCTCCTTGTCTTCTCCTTCAAATCTTCCACATAATTCCTGCTTTTTCACAACTCTTCACTTCTTTTATCCTTCACCCCTTTCCTACTGCTTCTGCACATCATCTTCAGTCACCTGGCAGGCCCCTCGCTTCTTCCTCCCGGCTGCACCTTCAAGTGGGCTCCTGGGCTAACCCCCTTCTCTTCCAGCACTCAAGTACTAATGGAAAACGATTAACAACCCCCCCTAACTTGTTATTTTATAAAAGTGCATCCCCTTGCTCGCTGCATATGCATAAAACATGCTGTTATCGCATGTGCTTTGTGGCGTTTGAATTATCTTAGTGATTATCTTACTTCAGACCCCAAATCGCCCCACTCAAAGTCCACCGCGGGATCAGATCCTTCAATTTTAATCTGGTGAGAAAGGTCTTTCTTCTCCTGCTGATTTCATTTGGCAGCCACCTGATTTCTGTCATCTTTTCCCCATGACCCATTGCGCAATAGGCAATTCATGTCTCCAACAGGCTCCACAGGCATACATTAAGCACAGCTAACAAGGAAAAGGCCAAAGGCTCATTCAGAACTTCCTCGGATGCCGAGTTTCCCCCCTCCAGCCACCATTAACCTGATGATACCGTAAGCCTCAGCCAGCAGGAGAGAAACAGGTTTAGCACATCTGACCTAATAGTTCACTAAACAATGTGCAAATTCTAACCAGCTGGGTTCACGATTTACTAATGACTAACTTTTGTTTCCCATTAAGTCCACACACACATCTACTGTAAATTGCCAAAAGGTGGCACATCAGCCAAGCATCCTCAGACATTGCAGTAAGGGTAAACTACGACAACAGTTGTACCTCTCTTGCCACCTTCCATGAAAAACACTCCATAGAATCACAGAATGGTTTGGGTTGGAAGGGACCTTAAAGACAACCAAGTTCCACTCCCCTGCCCTGGGCAGGGACACCTCCCACCAGACCAGGTTGCTCCAAGCCCCATCCAGCCTGGCCTTGAACCCCTCCAGGGATGGGGCAGCCACAGCTTCTCTGGGCAACCTGGGCCAGGGTCTCACCACCCTCACAGCAAAGAATTT
>JAHREE010000217.1:418598-454318 GCA_033628505.1 Tringa tobata
GGTACTGGAAGGTCCTCTAAGGTCTCCCCAGAGCCTTCTCTTCTCTGGGCTGAACCCCCCCAACTCTCTCAGCCTGCCCTCATAGCAGAGGGGGTTCCAGAAACTGTAGAAGTTCTTCTACACACATCCCATGCGATGATCTGGATCAGAAAACCTGAATGGCTGGGGGGTGGAAGAGGAGGTGGGAATCGATAGCTCGCAGACCTCAGGAAGCAGAGATCTGCCCCGTTGCCTGTGTTTACTACACATCCTCACGCTGACACTCTGTGGGGACAAGAACCGGAGCAAGCCATGACTGCTGCTTCAGCTGGCACCACCACACCTGGAAATCACAGCCTCTGAGTCAGAATGGCTTCCTGGTGAGGCTGCGCAGGGCATGGAACCCATGAAAGTTCAAGGGTGGTGTTTGAAAATACTTTTAACCACTAAAAGCAGCTGTCCCGCGTCTCTTCCACCTGGCTGTTCATTCATATCTCCAGGTCACCTTCCCTTTCTCGCTTGCATAAATAAGGGTGTGGAAAGGAGAACAAATAGTAACTCCCCCCCCCCCAATACTGGATTAGTTTCAACTCGAATCAGCTCCCTGATCTGATTCACTGTCTGGCCACGCAAACGTTCATGCCAGTATAAGCAAAAACATTGCAGGGACAGAACAAAAGGCCAGAGGTAGCAATAGAGCGGGACCAGTTCTTTCAGAGATTGTATCAGCTTAAAAGTGTTTGCAAATCCAAGCTCTAAGAGCATAAATGTTTGCATCTCAGCCACTTAACGCCTGATGTTGAAAACCCTGCAAGAAGAATTGGAAAAATGTGAAAGCGATGACTTTGCTTGTAGATATAGGAAATGGAGTACTAGGTTTGTGTTATTTTCATTGTAGCCTCGAGTTCCTAACCATGTTATTAGTATAATTAGTAAATGTTAGCAAATTAGACAGCTGAAGTAGATGAACGCAAACGCAGTAAGGATTATAAGGATGATCAGCATAAACTAAAAAAAAACAACCACATAAAATCTTTGGACTCTCCCAAACCACAGTAAGAAGGATCCTGCAGGAAAGGAACTCCTCCATCCCTTGCCACCAGATAATATCCCTTCAGTCATCTTTCTAACAAAGGGTGCTACTGAAGCACCGGGTGAGCATTTAGGTTCTTACGGTATTAGCTACCCACATCATCTGCACGTTCTGCCTTGCCAGATGGCCTGTAATCTGGTCTCCCTTGAAGCTGAAAGCATCCCATTAAAACTCCTAATTGGGGTAATATATTCATAAAGTAATGACCTCAGTCTGTGTTTCTCAAAGTGGGTTACAACATCCAAAAGGATCATGAGAAAGCTCTAAGGCAATCAGTAAGAGCCATGAAAACCCAACTGTATTTTAAAAAAAACACCACCAAACCATAAAAATGTATAATTATAGAAAATGTGTGATGATAATAAAACCAAATTATACTTAAACATATTGACAGCAAAAGCAAGTTCTTCAAGTCTGAGGGAGTGTTGTACAACTGCAGACTGCTCACAGCCAACTCGTACCCTTCTCTGTGGAGGAGGAGGAGTTTCCACTGGCAATTAAGGAAAGTTGGATTTTTGTCAGGTTTGTATGGGAGAAGGGAAGGTAAATGGCTAAGGCAGGTAATAACACAGATGTGGAATTTTATTTTTGAAAAAATAATATTGATTTAAATAATTTTTGAAGAATTAACATTATAGAAATTTGGTAGATTTTTTAGAACTTTGCAAGGTCCAGCCTAGTACTGCTTTCTTGAAATAATTTTGCCAATATCCATCCTTCAAGAAGAGTGGAATTAAGTCCCGCACCAATCACTAATGGAAATTCCATGCCTAACATTTTCAACCTTGAGTTTTTAAATAGACAAGGAGGGAACAACCATGAGTAAGACCTTCTGAATTTACAGTCTATTGCACTAAGTTCTAGCCTGTGGCTCACAGTTTATTGGGTTGGTTTGAGAAATTTAACAAGATTGTCCAGTTTTACTTCAATGTCTCCAACGTCCTGTGGACAACCTGAAACTTCATAGTTTTATCAAGTGTAGCTTTGGACAGAGGCAAACAGTAGGAGCAATACTAGAAAGAGAATGGAAAAAAAAGAACAGGTAATAGAGAAGCTGTTTAGAATAATTAGTTATGGGATGCAACAGGAGAGAATCAATGGGCCTTCCCTCAAACATTTTGCTGAAATAAATTCAAGCAGAAGACAGTGAACATGAAATGTCTTTAGTCACCTCTTCCTATCTAACACATGGGAGCAGGTTTGTTCCGATGGCACTCTCCCTCAAGCTGCCATTTACAGGTTCCAGAATTCCACTTTACCCAACCTGTTTTCCAGGCATGTATCCATTTGGTCATCCTCCTAGCAGTGGGTACAGTTTTTCTCCCTCATTGGGCTTCTTTATCCAGTAAGAGAGAGAATTAATCAAATTATAATTGATACAGGGGAAAGAGTAAAGGACTCTTCCTTGTTCTAGCATAGCCACTGCTCGATAGAAATTAAACAGTTCAAATCCAAAAAGCATATCCAACACATCTGAATTATTACACCGCCAATAAAGCCGTGAGCAGGGGCAAAACCTGCTTTCTGGTAAGGTTTTCCCCCAAATTGTTAGTGACCTCTATACTAGAGATTTCAATAGCATCAAAACGATGCATGAACTCAGTCAGATGAAGTTACAATCTCCATGTTTGGCACATCAGACAAACGGTGTACTTAAAAGATTCTTAGGCATTTACCTCCCAGAAACTCAAGAGTACTCTCAGCACAACACTTTGCAAAACACAGGGTACAAAACTAAAATATACCACTTGACAAAATAAGAAGTTTCACTGAAATTGCTACAAAGCAACACGTATATTAGTGTAACAGGAACCGAATGCAATACTCAACCACAGATGGAAACCGCTTTAAGTACACCAATGTCCTAAGCACATAATTTTTGCCATCCATCATACACATTAACATAATATAAAGAAATCTACTAATCACACTTCTTTCTCCCAGCCACAGAAAGACATGTGTACAGATGATATATACAACTCTTCTCTATTGAGTGGAAGCATTAGTGTTTACAGTATATTAACAATTTTCAAGAGAATTCCAAGACAATGCAGTTCAAGCCTCACTGTCTTACATGCGTGTGAAGCAGAACTTCAACTCATGAACAGCTCATAATATTCAGGAATTCACCTTGAATGCTCAGAAGTAGCATTTAAAAGTAAAGAAAATATTTAACCTCTTTCTGAAAAAAAAAAGGCAGGAAAGCTACAAGAGTGAGATTTTTAGAGCTGATTAAAGGTTTTGAGCGTGCATGAAATAAAAGAGCACAATTATCAGAGCAGTGATCTGAAAGTACTTTCAAAACACCCAGAAATGCAGACTGCCTGCTTTAAATTTTATAGCTTCAAGCTTTAACTTCTTTGGCCTTGGCCAAAACTATAAAGACAAGTTTCCTTGCTTAGATTCAGAAGCAAATAATTTACTGCCACCTTTTGAATTTGATCAAGTATGTCCCTATTTTTCAAAATTCAGGAATGTTTAACACCACACGTAAGATAGAGAACTCTCATTGTTATTCCAATAAAGTGGGGCTATAAAAGCCCAAATGAGGTTATTGTGTGGGATTCAGTTTAAGGTTAAATGTCCACCTCATAGAATCATAGAATGGTTAGAGTTGGAAGGGACCTTGAAGATCACCCAGTTCCAACCCCATTGCCCTGGGCAGGGACACCTCCCACCAGACCAGGTTGCTCAAAGCCCCATCCAGCCTGGCCTTGAACCCCTCCAGGGATGGAGCAGCCACAGCTTCTCTGGGCAACCTGGGCCAGGGTCTCACCACCCTCACAGCAAAGAATTTCTTCCTGATACCTAATTTAAATCACCCCTCTTTCAGTTTAGCTATCTATTGTCCCATTCTAGTTATCAGAGCTCCAGTCCAACCCAACCAAAAGAGCTTAAATCAGCCCATCTTCAAAGCAGACACCCAATCAGTCAGCTACATCGCACTTCACATTACATTGACTGTATCTACAAGATACCGATTGACTACAAAGCAGCTTAGCCATCTCAGGTTGATTCCCTGGCCCATACATTTGGGATGCCATGGGGTAACAAAGCCTTGTCTCCCTGTCTTTTTTTTCCCAGAAGGGCATTGGTCTCTTACTGGGCATCCCATGTCTACTGACCTTGTGCAGTTGTCTCTGCTAACCTAAAGCATCTCAAACAGCCACAGACACCTTACTATTTTTAAGGTAAGTACACAGCACTGCTAGCAAAGATGCAGACACGTATATTCAGATATTGATCTCAAATGGAATCTCTTCTGCTATGTTATTAAAGACAATTTCTGAGAAAATAGAAAAAGGTATGAGTTATTATGGAGTAATAAATGCATAAAAAGAAGATAAAGACTTTCAGTAGTATATTTATTTCAGAAAGTCTAACAAGCACGATATTTCAAATTTTGCTATCATTTTATATGGTTTAGACATAATTCCCATGCAATTAAAAATACACGTAGAAACAGATGTAGTCATTTTGTACCAGCAGATTTTCTTGTAAGCCTTTTAAAGCCAATAATGTTATACCAAAGGGCAAAGTTTCCCCAGCATTTTGATTCTCCATCCCCTTTCCAATTACTACAAAATACAGCATTATTTAGAGCCTGAAATGTGTTCTACAACATTCTTAGAACTACAGTACATTTGCCAGATCTCATATACAAGTTACTGAAAATCAGGAATTGTTACTTTAACTACATTTTTTTCACAAGAGATCTTTCCCTGCTCCCAGTTATGCTTTAGAAGCTTCTCAGGAAGCTCTAATCAGGATGAACCTTCTTATATAACCAATATTTGAATAAACAAATTGAAAAATACTTACGGTTGACATGATCAATATAGTATACACCAATCTGAGGATCATATGCAGCTTCCCATCCCCATGGCAGTTCATCCCCAACACAATCCGCAAATGACAAGGGCTTTGTTAACCTAAAAACAAAGAAACAAGATAATGGCATAGCTTTTCTCTCTTCCATACGTGTTTGTTATTCATATTAATTCCTGTTCTGACAAAAGCTAAAGAAAGATTGCAGGGAGAAAAGAGAGCGGGCTGTTTTCTCCTTCTTAAAATTTAGGCTTTTGATTGTTTTTCCCTATTCCATCCTTCTGAATTCATTAACTCCAAAAATGTAATATAAGTTATTGCAAACGTTTTTCAGTTTTTCATTTGACAGTTTAAAATTAAACAATAACCAATAGCTTGTAGAAAAAGACGTCTACACTTCTATTTGTCCAGAAGAACCGGACCCTTCAACCTTGAGTCTGTGATGAGAACACAGGATTTCAAGGTCATCTTCTTTAATGACCACAGGTGGGGAAACTCAGAGAAGAGCACGCAACCATCTTGCATGCACATACTTGAATAAAATAAGCAGCAGCATGGAGAAGGAGTGCAAAGAGTACACATTTTATAAGTAACATTTAATGAGCCTTCAGATGCCCAAATAGTACCTTTCTAGGAAGACAGACAATTAAAGTTTATCATTTTCATAATGGAGCACCTATTTGTTACAAGAAATAGATTGATAACAATAATACATGGGCTCTTTTCCAACAACTTTTCCAAAGCTGAGCAAAGCTTTACATCATATTTTTGCCACATCTTTTTAAATGAGTATTGAGTTTCCTGTTGATAAACCCACAGATAAATGCCATGTCTGACAGACTGATATGTTTAATAGGAAGAACAAGAGATTTAAGGTTTTATTGTCACCAATTGTCACCATAGTGACCATAAGATTAGTACACATCCAGAGTTTAAAAAAAAAAAATAATCTTCAGAGTAAGATTATCAACAGCAATTTGTGGGACACATGAGCATCACATCTTTTGCTCACTGCTGCTTAAGTTCTATCACCTAAGACTGTTTTTTCATCTCATCATGAAAATTCTCTACAAATAAAAAGCTAATAGTCTGATTCACATATGGTTTTTTGTGTTTCAGTATTTTTTCTTCAATTAGTTTCCGACCCAAAGAAACTGGTTTATCAACATTTTTGTGAGGAATGAAAGAGAAAAGAACAGTACATTTTACTTTCTACAAAATGAATGGGTTTTTTTGTGTAGAAAACACTACATAGAAAATACTTTTCCAAAACTATCAAATTAAATTTTTCTTACAGCTGAGAAAATAGAAATTTGAGCATGGGTTTGATTTAGAAATCATTGTCCCACAAATATATCATTATTACTGATGGATCTGACCTGCCAATTCTTTAAGTAGGGCAGTAAGTTTATTCCTCCAAACCATGGTTGAAGAAATTAAAAAGAATCAAGCTCTTACAATCCAAAAATCTCTGCAGAATGTAGATAGATTTATTTTTTTAAGAATTGTAAGTATGAATCCACTTCCTCATATTTCTCCAAAGTTTACAACATAATCCTATGAAGCTTACTAATGCTTAATTTTGAGGTCCTGAACAAATTCACAAATAAGGCAAGTTTGCTAATTTTTTGCCCCTTACAAACTGCTGTGAAAAACCACTAAACAGACTGACCTGCCATTCTGCTCCTCATCCTCCACCTTTTCTCAGGGCAGCAGAAGCTACTGCTGTGGCCGGGATGGCAGCTACACAGCCCAGCAGGTCACTGACTGCCCACAAAGCACTGCCAGACACAATACACCTGCCCAAATGCTACCTGCTCGTACTTAATCAACATTAAGAGAGCTGGAAAGGGACCTTTTACAAGGGCATGTAGTGATAGGACAAGGGGTAATGGCTTCAAACTGAAAGAGGGGAGATTTAGATTAGATATTAGGGAGAAATTCTCTGCTGTGAGGGTGGCAAGACCCTGGCCCAGGTTGCCCAGAGAAGCTGTGGCTGCCCCATCCCTGGAGGGGTTCAAGGCCAGGCTGGATGGGGCTTGGAGCAACCTGGTCTGGTGGGAGGTGTCCCTGCCCAGGGCAGGGGGGGCTGGAACTCAATGATGTTGAAGGTCCCTTCCGACCCAAACCATTCTATGGTTCCATGGTTAGCATTTTGTTACAGCTAGAGAGAAAGTTCTCAGGCTGATATCACTCCGAAGTAGCATCAGTCACATAAAAGCAACAGGACTTTGGCGAGTTCGGTTCATCACATCAACCTGTGCCAACTACAAGGGCACATCTTGCTGTGCAGAAAGGCCTGCCTCAAATCAGATTACAAATGTGGAATTTCATTAAACACCTTAAACTGAATAAAAATAAATCTTTAATGTCATCCTTAACCTTAACATTATAGTATTAACTCAAAACACAAGTCTTGTAGTTCAAGTAGAAAAAAATATTTGAAACACCATATAGCAGAGTAGGGATGATAACAAACTCATATAAACAGATGGTCTCTAATAAATTCATAGAATTAAATTCACTTAGAACTCTGTGTAAGCATTCAATACCTTCACAAAAGACACACACCACAGTCACCAACAATAACTGGATGTGATTTTTAAACCACCTCTACAGAAAGGATCTAAACCCTGTAACTATCCTGGCTTTTCATCTGCACTCCACACCAATTTTATTATCAATCAAAAACCGACTTCTTACTATTATAGCACATTCTGTAGGTCAGACCACTCTGGCCATGGGGATGTTCCCTCCAGGTGTTATGCCCTGTCAGATATCGGACACCATGAAAAATAGCAGCCAATCTCTCATCCCAGCCACTCCATAAATTAAAGTGACACTAAAAAACCTGTGGAAAAGCACTTGAGCGACCCACTCCGGACCTTAAACAAAAGAAGAAGAGGGAGACAGAGACCCCAAAAACCAGGCAGTAAGGGGACAAATTACTCTATAAATTCTGCTCTGCTGGATCATGCTTGGCTATTGCAGCTTTAAGACTGACCGAGTAGACTTTTTAAACACAAAAAGGTTTGTACATTACAAGATCACCATTACTTGCGTGTTACATCCCCACAACTCTCTTTTTTTGTTCCAGAGTCTTTTAATAGCACAAGATTTTTCAGACTGATGCAGACTTACAATTCAGAAGCAATCAGCACAAGGCGATACCCCATTGCTTGGGGCCCTCAGAACTGTCTCAAACTAAACAGGATTTTCAAAAATCCTTTCAAAATACGTCAGGAAAATGGATGAGATTAACATGACATGAAGATAAGTCAAATGCGAGAGAAAATTTGCAGGACAAAAGTTTAAAGGAAAGAGAGTTACAAGATGTAATTGGAAAGGAAATAATACTTAGAGCAAGGACTGAAGGAATCTTGTCCATGTGAAGATCATTATCACAACCTATGATAGATGGATTGCCATTATGTTCATTAACCATGACCCAAGAAAAATGAGGTTTATTGCACCATAATAGAGGATTAAGTGCTGCATCTCAGGGCACTGATATTCTGAGGTAGTTTATAACACTTTTTCAGTTTGTAGTCATCAATTGACACATTCTTAAAAGAATGCCGATACTCTAAAAAGGACGACTTAAAGTCCACATTTTGTAAAGTATGAAGTTTAATTCATTAAGAAAAGGTGGGGTTTTTTAAATGTGTATCATTAACTCAAGTATTCTCACCTATGGGCACTTTTTTTTTTAACCTTATAGAACTCCTTCCAAGTGAAGACTCATTTATTAGCCTTTAGCTCCTATATAACATTTTTACCTACTCAACCCTATATAACACTCCCATTTCAGCATTTGGACTGCAGTGTTACTCCCCAGCCAGGAGAACGACAAGCGGGTGTGCGTAACAAGAAGTGGCTACTCTTCAGATAACCAGGAAACATTCTGTAATTCCACTATGTAAACAGTATATAATTATGTTATTGCAAATCATTTCACAGATGCCCTGGGAAACCTGGGAAACATATACCACTTACAAATTGAGAAGCTGTAGTACCACCTCATTTTTGTTTAAAGTTTTCAAAATACAAAGTTAACTAAGATCTTAGAACGTAGATTCTACGATGATATATGTTATCATTAATAGTTAGTTGCTATTGCATCTGCAGCCATGCCTATAAGAATGTATCTATACACATCTAGAGTTAATAAAGAGGATGATGATACTGTAAAATGGAACCGTAACTACAGGCTGATGGATTGTCCATGCAATATTGTTCCATTTGGACAACTTTCTTGCTTGATGCACTCCCTAAACCACAAAAATACAGAGAAGAAAGGTTTCTTCCTAAGGCCAGGGTCTACAAAAAATGAGAAATTCACAACATATATTAGTGAATGTTATCTTTCTGCTGAGATACGAGCAGCCCACAATTATTTCATGCTTCTGTGATCTGAGATAACAGAACGTGCATGTTCTTAAAAACGTGAATGCGTGCGTATGTATATATACACACTCACACACTATTTTCAACACCTTGTTCTATGCAAGAGTAATGCTGCATTCCTTCTCTGACTCCTTTTTTTCCTCCAAAATCCATCCAGGATTAAATCAATGGTAACACTGAACCAGAGGTTGTCCATATCATGATTAGGACTCTACTTTATTAATAGGAAACTCTGGACTTTGGTCTTTGCTCTCTTCTGAACTCAGCTGATACCAGCATCACTCACCTCCTTGGTGTACTTCAAGACCTGATTTTATCCACATGTTGAAGGACTATGTGGGTACAGCTTGACTTGTTTTGCTTAGGTAGGACTACTTGCATCAATTTTTTAAGACTGATTTATTGTGATTTACAATAGATATGGTGGAGGGTGTGGGGAAGAAAGAAAGGTTACAGCAGACAGAGATCAGAAAACTGTGGGGACAGGGAAGAGCAGGGAAGAGACACAGACCCAAAAAAAAATCAAACCTCAACAAATCTTTTCCTAAATTAGAATGCAATAAAATGCAGGTTGGTAGCAGGTACGTAACTACCTGAGAATTACAAACAGGTTCACCTTAATCTCTTTCAAAATTACTTCCAAGAATACCTCCTTTGCTGTGTGGTGCTTGACCTATAATCAAGACTTGAAGTTTTGAATTCAATTATAACTACAGTCAACGTGCAACTTCTAAAGCAACATCAACATGCATTTGAAAACTTTCTCCAAATCCCAATTATCCCCTACTCAAAATGACCTCATGTTCTTTGCCACCTAGCAAGGTATTGTGTGACCCTTCTATGAAGTGCTGTACTGATTAAATTTCACACCCATTCATCCTCATACATAATGAGGCACATCCCATTATTTATTTTCTCTTACAATGCAGTACTCACTAGTACCTTTCCTAGACAGAAACTGTACCTCTTTTCCACACTCCAGGAATTGAGAACACAGAACAAAAGTTACTGTTTAGAATGCAGGAATGAGCATCTATTAAAACATATCAGAAGAAACCCAACAGAAGCACAGAACAGGAACATACGATCAGCATCAGCTAATTTCTTATTTTGCAAAAGGACGACTGAAAGCATTTTTTTAATTATTATTTAGTTTATCTAATTTATTTTGATCCAGTAGATCAAGACCAGCAAATGTAAAAATTTAAATCACATAATCAGGGAAAGGAATGTATAAATGGAAGAAGAAAAATGTTCTAAATTCTTAACTAGAACTCCTGAATTTAGTGCTCAAGTTGGATCTTAAAATCAAGTCAATTCTTACCCAACTTTCTAATGCTATAGGCATTGTGACTTTAAAGGATCTATAAACATGTCTTCTAATCCCATCCCAAATACCCTCCCAAACATGGATTTTATTCACTTCAGGCACCCAAGATGGATTTCTTACATAAAACTCAGGGCTGCAATTCATCTCATTACCTTCAGAAGTTAGTTATCTAACCCAAATTAGTCCTTCAGGTTCCCTAGAGAGGCTGATTCAGCACATCTATTTAGATTGAAGGTGAAGCACACTGAAGGTTTCCCCCTTTTTCTGGCGATGACAGGAAGAGTCTGAATGCAGGCTCCTTAGCCTATAGAAGGTCATGTAACTAAATTATAAGTGGGATGAACACTATAGCAGGCAGCAGAGAGAGGGCATATAGAACAGCAAAAGAGACCAAGCTCCATGTTGCAGGTCAGAGTTGAAGGGAGGCACTGCCAGTACCTATGGCTGAGGTCAGGATCCATTCACAGCAAGAAAGTTACATTACATCGGGAAGACAATTTTCTCTTCTGGATTACAGTGGCCAAAGGTGCAACAAAATGCATTTATTTTCTATTACTAATACTGCTGTCACTTTCTTAACTTGAAAAAGTGGTAACTGGGCCATTTACCTGTGGAAAGGGACAGAATTTGCATGCCCATAAAACACCCTTTTGCCATATTCTTTGTTCATTCAATTCTATAAACCAGCAAATCCCATGCACAATCTCTCTCTCTCTCTCAAGAAAGCTCATTCCTGAGCCTGTTCATGGGATTTCAGCTTCTAAACACCATGTTCTTAACACAGTAGTGCCTCCCATTCGGCTCCCAGGCCAAGACATTATGTACAACCTTCGTATCGCTTCAGTACATTCTCTTTTAATAAGGGTATTATTAAGATATACTGCCCCTTTATTAGAGGTATTATTTTGAAAGAATAACTAAGCGAACATCAGTACCGCCTTAGAACACGTCAAACAAGGAGTAGCACGGTGGCAGCTCCTGCTTTAGAGCAGCAAGGTGAAATAAATAAGGCCATGCATCTCTTTACCTTCTTCACCTTGTTACCTTTTCTACAGCAACATACAATTACTAACAGCAATTCAAACTAAATGTGACCTCATTGTTTAATTATGAAAAATTCTCAGTAACGTTAAATTATGCTGCTTTATGCCTATAGCCTTTTTGCACCGTGACTGGATACTCAAAAATACAACTGCAGAGCATAAAGTTGCAGCAGAGTCAGACACTTTTAGGAGACAAAGATTTATGAACTCCATCAAGCAAGTATTTCCTGGACACATTTAATAAATTTGCACTTGTTTTCCAGATTTCAGATCATTTTGCTCCTGGTGATACAAAGATGGGTGAAACAGTCAATTTTTTATAAGAAGAATGAAAACTTGAGATATTTGGGCACTGATTGTAGTTTTCTAAAAAAATACCCATACAGGTATAGTATAATTTTTAATAGCTTGCAATTTCTATCCTATGACTTTTTTTAAGCCCTTGAATACCTTATGACAGGCAGCAGGCCTTAAACAGACTTCTTTTTAAGAAGTCTTTTAAGACCCACTTCTTGGGTTTTAGAGGGTTTTGTTGGTAAATGAAAATGTACACACATGCAGATAGGGGGGTGTACTAAGGGACATACATAAGTACATTCACCATCTTACAGCAACACATATTAGCTGGACGTTATTTGAGTATATACTACTGGGATAATGGGTCCTTGCAACTATTTTACACACTTAAAAAAACTGGTTTCCAGTACTGACCTGGTGCTGACAGTGGTTTACAGCATCTCCCATAGTACAAGTGAGCTATGGGTTCACGCAGACAGGACTAGGCCACATTCAATGATGGAGCATCAAAGACTTTGAAAAATCCCAATTACATAATTAATTCCCATTAAGACTCTTGTCTTAACGCAGCCCAGGCAAACACAACTTTGTGTTCAGCAAACAGAGTTTCATACACTGAACCACGGCACACAACCGTTCACCATATTCATTAAGAATCACTTAGAAATAACAAGGTGCTACCTCAGCAATGACTGGCTTTGGAGACAAGCACTAACTGCAGTAGAAAATTACACTCCATTCCTCAAATATTTGCCAGGAACTACTCTTCTTGATTTAATTCAACATTTCATTTCCAGGGCAAAGATGAAAACAAACCTTTCTGCAACCCCACTACAACAAAAAAATCCTAAATTCAGTATATTTATACATGACTCACTAAACTTGTACAACATCAAACACCAAAAATCTGACAAAATTTTTTAGTTTCCAACATCTATTACAGACATGACCGTTATAAGCCAATACAGCCATGTATTTACCAGAAAAAGTGCATTGCACATCAAGAGCAACAAGTTCTTTAAAACAAAAATCTACTTGTAACTGAAAAGAATCCAAGTCCACTTAAACAGCAGCACAAGTAGGTCTTCAAAAATACAACCTGATAATAAACATAGCTGAACAAAAAAACCCCTACAGAATAAATGCTATCCTTTAGACAAATAAAGGATGTATATTTGGAGGGGGTTTTACGTTAGTGGGGTTGGTAAAATCTGCAGTAGTAGTGAACCAAACTAAAAAATAAGTAACCCACCAAGTAATGAAAAGGGGAAAAAAAAAATCAAAGCAAATTAAAAAAAAATATCTTATATGGTGGAACAGTTTTCCCAAAAACCACTTTCCTACTTCACTTAGCTTTTCAAGTATACTGTAAAATCATCGACAATTAAGTGCTTGCAATATATTAACAGAAATTACTATCCTTTTTATTTATTTTAAAAGACTTATCTTCAATGCTCATTCTCAAACTGCCTAAGCTTTACGCTGGAAGTTAAGGCTGGAAATCTTGAGGTCTTCTAAAGATCTTGCCTGTTTCTTCCACAGAAAAAAATACAAACCAGGGGACTGCTGTCCTTCTGACAGGCAGACACACGAACGGAAGCGACTGAGCAGAGAACACACAGATTTAAGATTTTGGTCCAGGAGGCAGAAGACAGGGGGAGATGGGCGCAGAGGGAATACCTTCCAGCTTACCAGAAGATGCATGTTAATTGCTGCCATAAAAATATAATGGTAATGAAGCAGAGCATATCTGCCTCTTCCCAGTTGCAAAGGGGTCAACATTAGCTCAATGTCAGCTCTCCCCGTCCCTTCACAGGTGCTGCTGAAATGGCACAAAAATGGAGTATCTGAGACCCAGAAGGGGAAGAACAGTTTTGGGAAGGAAGGGACCCACACCCACTGGTTGCAGGACCAGGTCAAGCTGCCTGCTGGCATAGGGGTTTTTGTTTCCTTTTCCTTTTAAGGATGATAAACTGGTTTGGCTTTCCACTTAACTCTTACCATCAGGGAAAGGAAAAAAAACCCTACGCTGAACACAGCTATACATCATTTTATCATTGATGGAAGAAAACAAATATTTAAGTAAAAAGGAAAACTGATATTTTCCAGCTCAGCATATTAGCTATTTAGTTTTGTAGGGCAAAACTCCCCAACCTAATCACTGCTTGTAATTTGTTTATGCCTTTAACATTGTCAAGTTCAATGAAAAGATGACATTTTGAAAGGTTAGGGGGGAAAGGGAGGGGGTCGGGCAGAGGAGTGGAAATGGGTAATGCCCTGAAAGTTTTTCTCCTGCGTTTTTCTTTGACGCAGCAGTTGGTCCTGCACTGGCATGTAAGCACTATAATATTAGACACCTGGAATGTGAGGAATGTCTGATAACCATACCCCAGCACAGGGATAATTCCACAGCCATAAACCAACACTACGACCTTTGAGCTTTTCCCTCGGAAAGCTCAAATGCAGTGACATTATGAAAAGGCTTTTATGTGCAGTGTTACTACAGGTTATTTGTATATATGTGGCTGTACATTTGATAGAGGGAAACTGTTGTCATCAATTGAGAAAAACATCAGGAAACTTAGCTATTAGTTTTAATCTAAAGCCATGAACATCATTAATATTTTTTCCAGTAATCTTAAGTGTTCCCAATCCTGCAAACTTGACATGGAAATGTTTCTTTTACTTGTCTTGTATCTCTCTGCTTCTCATTTCATACATTTATTATCAAACTGTTCCTCTTCAATAGGAAGATGTGCCTTTACAAATACACCAGTAAAAACAAACCAACCAACCAAAAAACCCACAAAACAACACATGAAAACACAATCAACCCCCTACCCCCCCCCAAACTCAAACCCCATCAAGCATTGGCTCAGGAAATTCAAAAAAGGCACAAACTCTACAACAATTTTCCACAGGAGCAACATCTGTCTCCAAAAGCTGACCATTTAATTGAAGCATGATATAACAAACAATGGGAGGAAAATGTCCATAGGCTGGAATGCTTTATTAAAATAAATCAAACCAGATACACTTCTAATAGAGGATTAAAACATTTTTCTGTTATTTTGAATGATCTGTCAGCTTGGCTGTGTGTCAGGCACTAAATATCAAAATCAGGCTTTATAGCAGGTAGTTAACTACCAAAGGGTTAAATATAGGACATTTCTGTGGTGTGAAAATTAAATCTGGGAATAGAAATGCATTTCCAAGAAGGAACATAGTCAAGCCCAGAAAACAATCATGATAGTTAATATCAGCATTAAAAGATCTTCCCTATCCTTACCCTTTCCTCTTCCTCCTTTCTGTAATTTCATACACCCGCTAGTCCAAGTCACCCCACTACTCACCTCATCAGCTACAGAAAATGATTTTTAAAATTCTGTTCTGTGAACTCCCCTTCACTCCTGCAAACAAACGCTGCATTGCCAGGAACCTCTGGATTCATAGAGAGGATATTTAAAGACTCTCCTCGTCTAACTCTGCTCCCACTGAAGCCAGCAAAAGCATTACCAATTTCAGTAGCAGGAAACTTAAATCTGTGGCAAGTATTTTTAAAAAGTACCATCCATCTAAACATCTCAAATAACCTCCCAAACCTTCAGCTTTCAGCACGGTGAAGCCCTTCAGCCAAGTACACCAACCACTCCAGGAGCAGGGAAGAGCCAACTTGAGTTAACTCCCCGAGGCCACGCAAGTTTGGTTACAGACCAATAAACTGCACCCCAGGGGAGACAGTTATTCTCAATAACCGAGTTCTTCATGTCCCGATTTCCAGCTTCTCGTCCAGTCATTTCTTTTGTAACAATTTTTAATGCATACTTCATGAAATCATTATGAGTTTTGCAGCACGCTGCAGCTCCTCTTGCAAAAAGACTATGCTAGATCAGAACTCAAATGGCACACAAGCACTTGGCCAACATCTGGGCACTGGGAAACATTTCCAGATGCTACAGAAGAAATCTTTAAAATGCATTAACCATTTTTTTACATGGAAAACAAACACACCACTGATTCTATACAAGTGCAAGTAGCATAATAGTTAAAAAAAAAAAAAAGGAAGAGGGAATATATATATTTTAATATTAATATGAGACCATAAAAAACTCTTACCAACCCTTGATTGCAAACGGTTCAGAAAGTTCTCTCAATTCATTTCAGCTACAGTTTCATAGAAGACAGCCTCTAGAAAAAAACCTTACATTCTTGAGAGCAGACCAATGGAAGCCACAGCTTGACCTATAGATAAGTAAAACTGCACAAAACTGAAATAAGGAGTAAAGGCTGTAGTTGAATACTTTTGCTTCATACAAATTTAACGTTGAACTTTACAGGGTACTGTAAAACTACAGTAAGTAAAATTACAATTATAAGAAGGCCTCAGATACACGTTCTGGCCTATAGTCAATCCCTTCCACCAATTACTTTAATATGTAGAACTCTAGTTTGCAATGTTTTTATTAAAATGCCTTTCTTTGTATATTCCAAGAAACTCCCAAAATAGCATTATATTAAACAAAATCAATGCATAATTCCTTCAGCATCTTTACTGGTTTTACATTTCTTCATTAATAATATTAACTGAATTCAAGTTTTAGATTAGATTTTTCTCCCAGTGGCCGTAATGTTTGAGGAATGGGAAATATGCAACAATTATCCAACAGGAAACAGCTAAATGTTTTGCTGTGACTTCCTTCCCACACACCCACTCCCAGAAACTGCCTGAAAAAAAACCCACTCCAAAACCTGTAACGAATGCAGCAAATTTTCTAGTAGTCACTAGCAGGAATACAGCACATGTGCAGTTTATTTTCTATTAAAAAAAAAAAAAACACCAGCTTTTGCTTCTCAAGTCAAACTGACTAAACATCTTTCGGTTCAGATAATGCTTTTTGATTCCTAGAAGGGTGAAGCTCAAAAAAATAAGGGAAAATAAAGGGAAAAAAAAAGAGAATAAAAGAAAAAAATAGGCAAAAAAAGCACACAACCTTTATAAGCCTTTTCTCTACCCCCAGCATACAATTGCTTATCACACATTCCTCTTTACCGAGTACATTTGGCACAAACAGTTGTTCAGACCAGGGGAAATGCTTCCAAGGCAGTAATTTGCAAAGATTGCTGAGGAATTCTGTGAGACGATGTAAAAGGGAACCTGGAGCTGCCAGATGAGCTAATGCTCTACCTACTGGACTGGAATAGAGCTGTCTGCCTTTCCCATGTGTGGAAACGCACTCCCTTCAGGTTTATTAGCATTTTGCATCACTGATTTAAAAAAGCTTATTCTAATCCAGATTAAAGAATTACTTCAGAGAGCATAGTACGTATTAAAACCTAGTCCCTGGCTGTGGTCAGTAGTAGCACTGAGTAAATTATCCTAATTTATTCAAATAAGTGTACAAACATCGAAACAATATTCACAATACTCCCAATGAGTAGGTAACAGCAATGTTTTACCAGTCCTGCCTTTCAAGGTGAAAGCACATGGAAGAAGAGGAAAGAAGATGCAAACACCAAAGCGAGGTTATTTTGCACGTTTTCAAACTCAGTTGCTTACGCTAACGCTTAGAAACTCAAAATTAAAAAAGGAAAGAGTTTATGCATGAAAACCTGTGAAGAGATCTCATATCACTGAATCACTTTTAATTGGAACAAGGAACGTTAAGTATTTTTGCCAGCACCAGTGAAGAAGTCATTCAACTCCTTGAGGAGCTCAGCTCTTAGAATCAGCTCAACATTTAGCAGAAGCCAAACTGCCTAACAGCTTATTTACAAATACACCACAACAACGTCTAGAAAGCAAAACCAGAGAACAAGATACAGAGAAAATCGGGCAATGGAAATCAGGGTATAGAATGTAATGTAATTAAACAGATTAAAATTATTCATTTGGAAGTTGTTTACAGGGTGGAAATATTGTATACAAGGAAAGGAAGAGATATGTACACAAGTACAGACTCAAAAGTGTTCTGTACACACTCATACCTGGACCTCACTGCCACAGTGTTTTACTGAGGGCAAAACCGTAAATCCTTTCAAAAACTGAATTTTCAGACAAAAAATACAAAGAACAGATCCACAGCGACAGTAAACATGATATTCCAGATGTAACCATTTTCCTATTGGAGCTTCTATTCTAAATTCACTCTCCTTCTAGCACATACTGAAGGATGAATTAAATCTGCCATTCCTTCCTTTCCCGCGGCTGTTGTGACTGGAAATGGGAATTCTGAAGACTGAAACCATGTCAGACACAAAGTCACAAACTAAATTTAAAGAAAAGACTCTAGCTATATAGAGGCTGCTGAACTTTACATTAATGATTAAAAAGAAAAAAATAATAAAAAAACAAAACAAAAAAAAGATGATGTTTTCAAGATAGCTATTAAAATAGCAGCATAGCTAAATAATATGCCACAAACTTTATGCTTTGGCAACAGAAAAGAATACATAATAGACAAATCCTAAGAGTTAATTTACACTGATGAAAGTGAAGAGAACGCTTCCCAGGGGGAGGAAAAAAAATAAAAGGAGAAAAAAAAGACTTTGGCCTTTTGCACACACTTCAAATGGGATCCTTGTTTGGCAGAATTCTTCAAATTGCCTCACTACAGAGAATATTACAGAGCTGCCACAACTCACAAGCAAAGGTATCTTTGAAGTCCCTTTAATATATTCTTATTTAATAAACATTTAGTTAGTTAACATTTTATAATGAGTCACTAGATTTCTTCCTAACTTTTTTTTTTCTTCAGTTGAGTAATAGTCACAAAGAATGTTTTTTAAAAGAAGTACTACTTGAAGTTGACATTTCTTAGATTTACATTAATCCCATTTATGGGATATAATACAGGGTCAGTATTGAATTTTAGTAAAAATGGAAAGCTAAGCTAGTCCAGAGAGCTCCACGGTAAGTCAGTTCAAAGAAATAAACTAATGGGAGAGATTAATTTATTATTTTTTTTTAACCCGTTTATCTACCTAACCAGTTCACTACTGGTACTAGCACCAATACAAGAGAGAGGGTGGAACCACTTTCAGTCCCAATTCAGATTGGTGTGAACTTGTCATGAAACAACAGAGTTCCTAACAGACACTGAAACCCTGGCTCTTGATGGAGATCGTAGACAATACTATAATATACATGATTATTACTACTACTCCTTACAATTAAGCTACTAAAACAGACAGAGAAAACTAAACATGCAAAACTGGAGAGATTATTGACTCCCTGTGCAGATTTTATGCAGTGAAAGTTAACAGGCCTGATTACCTTACCTGGTTGCAAAACCCTATTTCTGAGAAAACAGAAGAAACTAGAGAGAACAGCATTTAATTCCTGCTGTATTACTACATGGAAATGCTTGGGCAATTAGGAAAATTTCTATTTATTGCACTACCTTGATCTACTGGATACTTGAATTACAAAGTAGAGCAATGTAAGGTGAAATCACATTGCGAAGGATGCACAACCTCACAGAACAAGTCAAGGAAGTCAAAGGCAGCCTTGCCATCACCTTCAACAAGGACAGAAGCAAACTTTGTCTGTGATTAATACTTTACTTACCTGACTTTCGCCATGTTTGCCAAAATAAAAGCTATAAAATATTTTGTCCTTCTCCGAGAGGCTTTACTTTTGCCCTTTTGACTTTTTTTTTTTTGCCAGAACTAGTTCCTTAACAAGGCTCTAGTAAGGAGAGAGTTTAAAAACAATTGCTAATGACACAGAAAATGACAATACTGTCTCAAATAGTGAGCAGAGGCACTTTCATAGAAAAACAACGCCTAAGCATAAACAATTGATTAAACAGTAATCTCCCACGCTGTATATATCTTTTGTACTGGAAGAGGCAAGTTGCCATATATGCAATGTTTCAATAAATTCAGCTGACTAGAAAGCTGCAGTTTCACAGACTACTGGAATTTTTTAGACACAGTATTTTTAAATGATTACTTCATAAAAATCACTTTAAGTGTTTTGTTAGACGTAAAGTTTTTATGCAGTTTGAGTAATGAAAAACCTCAACACGAGCTCACGGGGTGGAAATATGCAGTCACTCCTTGCCAAGATAAGCATTACATCTCCATTTGCCATTTATTATTCTTTTAAACTGAATAGAGAAGATTGCTCTTAAGAGATAGTCCAGATACAAATCTCTGCTCTCCAATTACTTATGTAATCTCTTTAAACTTCTCAATGGAAGTCTCTTACTATCTCTCATAAATCAATCTACGTCAGTTGCTTTTGTGAAAAATCTTTAATATAAATATTAATACTTAGGGATACTATTTTTCCTCCAATTCTACACGATGTCCTGAGGTTCCTTTGGGAAATTACTTCATGTATCATTCAAGCTTTTAAAACAAAACGTATCTACTTGGAGGCGAGGCTTCTGACTCTCACCCTATAAACATCAGTCATCTAAAACAATTTTCAGAAGTATTGAAAAGCTTCAAAGTAGGCGCGCTGTAATTAAATAGAAGTCCAACTTCTAATCTGTTAACTATGCCATTAGATGCCTGCATGCATTTCAGTGCTCTACAGTATATCAAGTCAAGCAATGAAAACAAATACAATGAAAATTAACATTCAGTCAGAATGCGTACGAGCGCAGAGTTTGACCTAACAAGAGGACAGATTTCCAAGCTCATGCCAGTCCATGCAATTCTTTTTTAGCTTATCTGCAGGCACTCGGCGTGGCTAAAGCTCTGTTTTGGAAAGTACGTGAAAAGGTTAGGGAAGAAAGAGAGGATCGTGATTATTCACAGTCCAGCAAAAATCTGTTTTCTGCATTTTAGACTCTGGGGATTCCACAGTAAATTTAAGAGAAGAAGCTGGAATTTCCTGATCTGGCAGATATAACGTAGGGTGGGGGAAGGATAATTCTCAAAAGAGCTTTCAAATGGGGGCTTGGAATTTTGCCAGACAGAACAATGATTGATTTAAATCAGCCATAAAAAGAGAGATTTGATCTTCCGTCAAGTCTTTGAAATGGTAGAAGTTGATAGGGATCATCAGCGCCGTGTGCTTGTTTAATGAAAAAATCCATTCTTTTACATTTAGTTCTAAACATTTTTAACACACTTGTGGGCTGATCATTCCATGCTCTCCGTTATCAGTCTGCCCAGCATCTCTTTTTGTGCCATGCTACAAAGAACTGAACTTTCATAGGCAAGAAAAGTAAGGAAGAAAGGTACGTTTTTGCAATAAAATAAAGCACTTGCAATCCTTCCTAAAGGAGATCTGCACAGCTCCTCACTGACTTTTTCACTATATGGCAATTTTATCCTCTCCCAACCCAACTCCTGTGTTTCATCAGTTTTTACACTGAACAAGTAGTGGAAAAACGCTGCTCTTTATTGGAACTCCGGGTGAAAGGGTATAAATTCTGTCTTCTTTGCTGATTTCACTGCTTCACGCCAAGGATACAAGAAGCATTTCATTCATTTCATTTTGCCCATCACCTTCACCTTAGTGCTTTCTCCGTGTTAAAAGTCATTGTATTTCTATAGCTTGTATTTACAATAAACAGATTGTAACAAGGTCTTCGGTAAGTTTATGTAAAGCAAACCAGAGAAGCAGTATCACTTTAAAGAACTAGAGACATCATCTGCCGAACGGTACCAGCTCGGTCTGGGGGAACCAGTGGAGCAACAGTGTTGCTCGTTTCTTAACATTACAATATTTCAACCATTAATGGCATTTCTGCATCAACACATACAAGACATTCTGTCCAGAAGTGACTTCTGCCTTCAGGAATCTAATCATAACAGCAGATAACTTTCATTTGGAACCCTAATAACAACAACAACAAAAAAACCCAAAGCAAATACCACCACATTTAGGTTTTGGTAATATCTGGCTGCATTTGACCAGAACCTTGTAGAAAAAATACATGGCCTCGAGCAACAGAGACTGGTAGAGTCTGCAAAGTAACTAACACTGTTGCCTTCTTGTTTTTCCATGCCTGGCTTATTTTTCCTGTTGTCCCTCTAAAGCCAGCTGCTGGAAGATCCACAAGGAAGCAGCAGCGCTTGGTGACCCTCGCTGGCAGCCAAGGAATTAGCCTGGTTGATGGAGCATTGCAATCCCCTGTGCCAGCTGGCTGGAAAAAAAAAAAAAAAAAAAAAAAAAAAGCAGTCTAGAGCATTTTTTGATCCTTTCACTGGGCTTTGGGAAGAAAAAATCTCTTCCTTTCACAAACCTGACCAGGAAGCTGAATTGATGCTCAAAGGACCTTTACTGTACTGACACTCACCATGCTTAGGCTGTAACCAAAGTCCTTCATGGGTGGCCCATGTGAATGGGCTGTGAGAGTGTGCTGCAGTAGGGACAACTGCTTCAGACAGCAGGGATACAGGCGAAATGATCCACGCAACGGGACGCTCCTGTGATCCTTAGAATCATAGAATTGATCTGTCATATCATTGAGTCCAACCATCAACCTAATACTGATAACAAAGCCCAGCGCTAAACCACACCGCCAAGCACTATGTCTACCCGTCTTTTAGATACCTCCAGGAGGTACTTGCAATAGACGGTTAGGTCTGTTTGTCAAAGTGGGACAGAATACAGTTTGCAGAGCGTGATTTGCAGTTGGTAGGTGCAGAACAAGGTAGAGAAAGGCCAGAGGAATCCCTCAGCTGAGGTACGGGGGATGCCTGTAGCCTGCTAACTCCCTAAGACAATACAAGGACCAAAACACTCCAAACTTGATGCCTTTGTTTCCTTCTGTTTTCCTTCCTCCAGCTGATACATGCCTCAGAAAAAGGAAAGCAGAAGTGGGAAAGGAATTCTGAAGGGCACAGGTAGCCCAAAAACACAGCTAGTTATTTCTGAACTCAGTTTTTGGCAACTTGCAAAGGAAGGCCTGGCTAAGAATTCTCCATGGCCCAAGAAGCAGAATAACACAAACTGTACAAAGCAAATCACTCCCTCTCTCTCTGCCAGTGGCTAACAGTCCTAGATATGTTGTTGTTAACATGTTGTAGACTTCATGGCATTGAAAAATGTTGCCTTCTCCTGCTGCCATCACCCTTACCTACCTTTGATTTATTCCATACTATTCATACAGACAGAATAAGCAAAGACCTGCTCTTTCCATCACCCTCCTACCTTTGGCTTATTCACTCGAGCTATTTTCTGAAGGAAAAGGGAAAAGATCAAGTACTAGGAACAGAAAGCACACAGGACATGGCAATTGAAGCTGAGAACTGCCGTTGATAAAAATCAGAGAGGAATTTATGGAGATTACGGATAGTCTTTGATTGGTTAAATATTTCTAGTGATAGGCACACCTCTCAGTGCTATCTAGAGGACAATTACCTTTCACAGGAATTTCTACAGCATTGTTTCTTTTTATTCATTTGTCTGCTTTTTCCTCCCTCCCGAGAAAATTTTCAAAGTGTTCCATTTTCAAAACCAAAACCTAGATTTTCCTGTTGCCTGGGGTTACGGCCGTTCAGGAAACAGGCCTGGGATGTTCAGGTACTTCTTTGTCTCACTCAGTCAGGGACGATGGCTTTTCAATAGTACCAAGTCATTCTGAGCCAGGAAAAGGACTGGAATCTGATTCTTTCACATTCCAGACCAGCACCCTGACTAACAAGCAATAAAAATCTTCCCAATCTTTTACACTCCCAAAAGGGCCTCTGACAATTTTTTTTTCATCAAAACAGAATACTAGAACATTTTATACAGACTTATCAACACTGCAACTTCTGAAAAAAACCCTGTTTATTCAAAATATTTCAACCAACTTCAACTGTCAACTTTGTCTTATGACATTCATTTCCTTTTTTTTTTGCCTTCTGCCTGTCTTGTTAGTGACAGTCCAATGAAACGTCCATCTGTGGAAAAACATGTAGCGTGCTACTGCCATATTGATATTTTTCAATAAAGTATTAAAGCAGTATGGCTTTTGTACACTACTGTTACAGATGCCACTTGGAGTTTTCCCTGTGACAAATGCAGCTCTTATAAACTCAACAGTTTCCAGTCCATCAGCAACTATTAATACAATAATTATTCATTACACAATTTACAGCTTCCAGTGAAAGAATAATGCAAAAAACCCAGCATCTTTATAATTTTTAAAAGAAGTATCTTTGTATATCTTTGCTGGAAATTACACATTTTTTTTAAAAACAGGGAAAAAAAATAAAGGTAGAATTACTATTCTTCCTAAAATTGCAAGAATCTATGAAACAAAACAATCCATGCAGTACAAAGATTAGAAAATGCTAGGATCATCAAGAACCCCATGTAATTTAAAGGCAACTTCAAGATAGCCCCCAATCAAACCAAATATGTAGCCAGCAGGCCAATTCCTTCAAGTATTCATCCACAGGTAGTAATTTAAAAAACAATCACAGTAGTGAATAAAAGCTGTTATGATCTACAAAGTACAGCAAGGTGCCATTCAGGAGAGTTGTTTTCAATCATCCATCTCTGAAAGTGCCTTCTGGAACTAACTTTAAAACCTTGCCCCTTCCAAAGTCACATTTGAAGGAACAGAAAAAAAAAAAAAATCTTAACTAGTTGCTTCTAGTATATTTAGTAGTAGTAACTTTAACATTACACTGCAAATAATGTAGCCCACCCAGAGGTATCTTTAATAAACCAATTACTTGATGTAATATACATTTTCCCCATCACATTCTAAAATTCAAGTTGTTAGAAGTACATGCTAATTCCTGAGTGTTGAAGATCTATATCGATATCTCATAGAACAGAGTTGGTCTTCAAAGTGAGAAAGAAATTGAATTTCCGTACTTTTGCTTGTAGGATTGACAGCTAGAGACAAATGACGTTTTACAGACACTACTGAAGTGGATAATGGCTGAGTTAGTGCCATTAGACTGCAAAACACCACTAGTAACCTCCCATTACCCTCGTAATTCCCATTCCAATATAGCACGTTTTAGTCTCCTTGTCCTGCAGCTACTTGATCATCACCCAATTTTTCCATCAAAGGCGCAGGTGGTTTGGGATTAAGGACTTCATGTCAAAGTATGGTAATAAGTGCTTTCCTTGAATTTAAACATCAACACATTACTTCTCTGACGCTAGTCTTTTTTTTACAAAATATGATGTTTAGTTAATTTGATGATCTAACCCTGATAAAGCCACATCCACTCACATGTGCCTGGTTAATAATAAGGGAATGGCTGGTTATAAAATCCTTAAATATTTGCTTTCAGTAATATCAGGTCAGTCTTCCCCAGAAACTTTTTTTTAAAAAACAAAACAAAACAAAAACCAGAAAAACAAAACCACTGACAAAAAGGTAATCACAGAATAATGTACATGGGAAGGAACGTCTGGAGGTCATCTGGTTCAACATCCTGCCTGCATTGGGCAACTGTTAAATCAGAGCCCACAACCACTCAGGACAATCTGTTCTAGTGTTTGCCCACAAATCCCAGGCCACACTCCCAATTTTTTTCTGATTCAGTAAATCATTGCAATTCCATTTGCAATTATTTTTAAAGCTCTTCTGGGATACAGATGACATATTGGCCCATTGGCTTCAACATAATGAACAGTATAAATTATATCTCCATGTTAAAATACTGTGGTTTCTATTAAAAAAAAAACAACCTAATTTTCATCAGTTGCCTGCTGTTACTTTCAGATACTTCAACATCTGGATGGATGACCAAAGTCAGTATTCATTTGGTTCGTGTTCTATATCTAATTTATCCTTAGTCCAGGGATTGCGCTTTCACAAGATGAAGTCTTCAGTACCAAGTCTAGTTTAAGGAAGATGATCCATCTTTTCAAAAAAAAAAAAAAAAAAAAAAAAAAAAAAAAGACTTTCTCCTCTGGTTCACAGCAAAGTTGTACAAATAGCTGTGTAATACAACTGAAGGAGGGGGTGTCAAATAGAAACAAAAGGTGGAAAGGGAAATATCTTTAAGCCTTTACTAGCACAAAATTCTCTTCAAGAAATCAAAACTTCAGTGTCTGTTAGTCTCATTTCTTTCATAAATTCATCTGAGCATCAGACCACCCAAACTGTCGTCAGCCAAATACTGCCCCAATCATATTGTATCATGAACCATTTTATTCTCTGAAAGAAACTTAAAGATGTTTTCATATGAAAATCAAATATATCTTAACCAGATCGGCAGAACTGAAATACAGTACTGCACTAATTTTTTTTCCTCGGAAATAGAAGAGTAAACATGGATTTTGTAAAATCCTGGGTTTGCTGCTTTCGCTTAAAAAAAAAATATAAAAAAAAAAGCAGACTGTTAATTCTCATATAGATTCTCTGCCCACCCTCCTCTCTTCCAACTTAATATCTGATTTCCATTACCCAGTATATTCTTAGGATATTTCTACAGTAAATCCAAAGGTCTCAATGCTACAGATAAAAAAAACCTGTCTTTAAATTCCCTTGATGAGTTTGTCCATAGCAGCAGGAAGTTTATTTACTCTCCTTCTCAATTAGCTCAGAATTCTATGACTTCAGTGTAGACATTCTTGAAAAGAGAACAGATTTCCCACTATAGGAATGGGCAATTTGAAAGATTTTGCCACCCCAATATTCCATTTTATATTCATCATCAAACAGCGTCAGGCTGATGGACGGCCAAACAAGATCTCCCAAGGAGAAAAAGACAGCATTCTTTGGCTACATCTCAGCCAGGAAAAAAGTGGGGTTTGCGAGTTCTTCCCATCGCCTGAGATGCCAGACACTTTGTAATGAATTGAAACTTGGGTAAGTACCAGTCCCATCTCTCAATGCCGAGTTATGGCTGGACCAAGAGAGACCTACAACCTGTTCTGGTGAGGATTATAGCTCAGGTGACTGTGGGACTAGGCTTCCCGGGTATGACTTGACACACATACTTCTGTTCAGATGTAACCAGGGTGAGTTAGAATCAAACCTCCTCTCAGCATCAGGATGCACCACAGGAAGGAGAAACTGCAGAAAATACTAGTATAAAACCTGTCTGTCCCTCTAACTGTCTCATCAAGAGTATAAAAACAGCTAGTTCAGCTTTTGCTAGATATCAGAATATTCCCATGACATGTAAGGTGGAAGAAAAGAACCCAAGAAAGTTTATAAACATTCTGCAGTGGAACACCTCCAATCAGAGCTTGCAATCTCATACAAAGAACATATCTACAGGAAAAAAAAAAAAAATCTATCAAATTTCACAAGTTCCTCTACTTACAATATAGTTTCCTTTTAATAAAGGATCTATACAGATGACTTCCTGTGGAGATAAATTCCATCTGTTGGTCTAAAAGGCTGAGAAAAAGTAGTGTCTTCAAAATTATTTGCAAGTATCCAATCATCTTATGCTTAAAGTTAAGTACTTAAGTTCTTACGTAGTTTTTCATGTAATTGTAATAGCCCCATCAGGACATCACCATCATCAAGGCCATAACAAACCTTTCATGATATCTGAATGTTACAGTGTTCATCATCAGTGCAACATCAGCTTTAAACATAACTGCATGCCTTAAACAGAAGGGTATTATTCACACCTAAGGAAAAAAAAACATTCAGATAAAACTCTAATACTGGCTATTTAAAAATATTTTTCAATAAATTGTTATGAAATAGCTATTTCTGAGTGCTTATTCCCAAAATATCTGTTAGAAACCTACTGCCTCAATAAGCAAGGACAGTCCTGCCACAAGGACAGTCCTCTGAGAAGTATTGTCACCCCTCAACACCAGACACCTGAAGTGAAGATGCTTCTCATACTAGCTCATACATCTGCCAAATCAAGAATAAAATTAAAAATGAAGTGTTGATTATGGAAGCACTACTTTTTTCTTTTTCTTTTTTTTAATACTCTTCATGTATTTTTAAAATACTAGCCACATGACAACTATGATGGGAAAGAAGATATCTTATAACTTTTCAGCAAAACCTGACTGGCAAAAAACGGACATGGAACATAAAGTATAAGAGGTTCTAAAGATTTTTAAGATAAACACATTAGCTAGTCTACATTTGTCTTCCTTCAAAGCTTGCTTTCTTCTGTCAAAAACTTGCCTGGAAAAATAAAGTTTTGATGGCTTTCATGTATTCTGAGCAAATGGGTCAGCCAAGCCCTAAATGCAGATCAGGAACCTGCCACAGCACAGAAGTCCATGGCTCATTTTAGATGACTGGAGCATGAGCAACTGAGGTAGAACAAGAACATAAGGAAGAACCAAAAAGCCTAATTTTTATCACCGTAATAATTTGGTTTGCTATAAGAAATTCACCTTCTAGACCGCAGTAACATTAATTCAGGTAACACAGCAGTGTAACCAATTAACAACTCCTTAGTGAACTAAAGTTTGAGGTGTGTTAAAGTCTTTCTCTCAAAGAGTAGATATAAAAAGAGAGCCTAGGCATTATAACAGAGGAAAACCAGAAAAGAACAAGCAAAACTCAGAAACTTGACCAAATTTCTGTTTACTGTATAAGTTCCTGTGTATTAAGCCTTACTTACTGCAGTAGTAAACCACTGACTGCACTGGCCTGACTAAAAGGCTTACAGTGTTGGTGTGCTGTGCTGCATCCCATAATTTCTCCAGTCATTTGAACACTATTGCAGGAATGTCTTGTAAAGGTCTCCGGTGATTATTCACATCCATAGCATTCTCCTAATTCACCAGAATGATTGTAAATGTGTTAACAGTTCATTTCAAACATTGCAATGCTCATAAAATGACGGGAAGAGGTCTTTCCTCCTTGTCAGATCGCTGTCTGGAATTGCATCCTCTTTATGTACAGTCATTTACTACCCAATGCTTCAGCAAAATGTATTTTAAATATTTAATACTTCCATTCCAAATGATCCTTTCTTTGTGCTGTAACCCACCAAAGCACTACCTCAGTCTGCCACTTCTGCACAAAACAAAGCTGGCACTGCAAAAGAATGTAGGAAATACGAAAAACTTTGGCAAAACTCCTACTGTCTAGAACACTAAGATATGGAAATACAGAAGAAGAAACCTCGGTTTCTGGGACTTCTCTATAGGTCTACGTTCCAATCCAGTAAATTAAAGGGAACACTATTATTTGCTTCAGAAGGGTGACATTCAAGTCAGACCCTTGGAGATCACATCACCTGAGCTGTATCCTGTTTTCTCTATTTCACTCCAACTCTACGGACATTCCAATTCAAGTTTTGGCAGTTTGTCACTGCTCACTCTGGAATTTAGTACTGAATAGTTTTGGGCTTTAAATTCGCATCATAGCTTATTTTGCAAACCTCTCAGAGAACTCCACAGCACTCCAAACTAGAATCGTTCACCACTGTACAACTCTGTCCAAACCAAAAAGGGGGAGTAAGTCAAAGTATTTGCACTAAAAGTCTCCAGTAACAAAAAAACCCTGAAATATAATTTAGGTCAGATCCTGCAGACCATTAAACTGTCCGTTACTGGGAACGTGATTAAAATCAGTGCAATGCCTCAGAAAAAAATACAATCATACCCAACATTTGCAAGGTCATACTTGAAAATTTGTCACAAATTGCTGTACAAGATGGCATAACACATTAAGAAAGCACTGACAGAATGAGCTGAAAAGGACTTGATTTTTCATTTGGTAATATGTGAATACACCAAGTCCATGTTGTATGGGTCTTGGGAACATGGGGTCAGATTTGGATGGACAGTGGGCTCAGGTACACCTGGGAATACATCCCCCAAGGGTACACAGAAAGCATAGTGGAGTCCCACATAGCTGTAAGATACGCTTATCTGGGCAAGACTACAGTTTAGCACTGTTTATCAGAACAAACACCATATTATGGAAGACATCCCAGTATGGTTGTTCTTTTTGTTTTTCAAATAAAGATTGAAGTTTGATTTAATGAATTGAGAAGAACAGCACAGACATACCAAAGCAGGTCCACCATACAGTATTATATAGCATGCAGCAAGAGCATGCAGAAATTTGAGTTTGCTGTCCCAAGACAATACTTCTTTACATACCCAAACAATTACTTTGAATACAATATGCATTCAGAGTTGATGAGATAAAGTTGCCTTTCTTCAAGTACAAAGAGTATCCAAGTTCAAAGGATAGCACCTTATCTTGTTCTATGAGATGCAAATGATTGTTTCAGTTGACAGAATACATTCATACCACTAACAGACCGGCCTCTAGCCCAGACATCCTACCAACAAAAAAATTCCAAAAGCAAATTAACCTTAAAAAAGTCACTTAAAGAAGGAGCAATGGGGGGAAGGCAATCTCACCCCAAGTCCCCCTGCCCACAATAGTGGGGTTGGCACTGGATGGTCTTTAATGTCCCTTCTAACCCACACCATTCTATGATCTTCAAAACATAGAACATTAACCACAGGGTTAAACACAAGTTATTTAGCTGCAGAAAAATGAGAATCCCTGATGTAATCTCTACAGATCTCTAAAGCTGTAAATAATTTGTCTTATTTGATTTATATATTGACCCCTACCTGTAGAAATAAGAACTTCTTTCACAGACATTATTTCAAATTAAAGGCAGTTCCCCTTCTCTGAAAATATAAGAGAGTTCTGAAGTATTCCTTCATTTGACCATACTGTAGTAGAAAGAATCTCTAGCAAACAGGTCAGCTCCATTCATTTGAGAAAAGGTCTATTTTCCTTCTTGTGTACAACTTACCATTAAGGCTTACGTTGTGCACGACAACTACGGTAACACTATCTTGTAAATCAAGCTGGATTTAAATTGAAATAGCTCCAGCAGGTAAATAGTACAAACACAGGTCTGGATAAACCACAGTCTAGACCACTTGCCCCACTTCACGTACCGGGTCACAGTCCTTGGCTTTAACCAGCAGGACACAGTTTGCACACACAAGCAAATACTCCCCAGCATTTCCTGACTTGTTAAATTCACATGCTCCGAGACGAAAGACATAGCGGAGCCCTATCACAGAGAGAAATATATAATAAAAGCGTTATCTCAGAGTTACCATAGCCATCTTCACTAATGCTAAAATCAACAACACATAGCCCCAAGCAAATGACAGACTGGTTAAAAAACCCACATACCCAATCACTATGTATTTTAACACTGTCTGATGCTATCACAGCTATATTAGCACTGTAATATTAGAATTCTGCTTTACACTGGATAAACAAATGAAGGTGTCAGAAGTTCAGGCACAGCTAGTCTCTCATTGCAAGTTCAGTACTTGCATCACGGGTTTTATTTTGAATAAATATACATCAATTAAGGTAAAGCAGTTCCCAACCTGTCACTGAAACCAGAACGAGATACCAGACAGTTTCACAGGGAATATGCACATTCCTGAGCAGACGAGGAGACAGGAAAAAATTATGTGGGATTGGGATAAAAGACAACAAAAGATACTACAGGATGAAACAAGGTAGAAAAAATATTTGGGAAAAAAAAAAAATCATTGTCCTATCTCACAACAGGATTATTGCAAGTTGTACATCAAAATGTACAACTGTATATCAAATGATCCTCTACTGATTTTCCAAACTAGGCAGGTGACTATTTCTTATTATGGTTAGAATTTCATACGGTATGTTAAGGCAATCATTCAACAGCTCCACGCCACCAAAAATGTAAAAACCCCACTCCCTCCTCAGCTACTAGCAAACAAGGGAGATGTAAGGGAAAATAGAAAATATGTAAGGGAAAATAGAAAGGGAATGAGAAAGGGAGCCTTTCAGTGATGGTTTGCCATTAAATTCATTCTTAGCAAGCAGCAGCCTAAAGAAAGTATTTATCAGGTAGTTGCTCCAGTTGTACCTTAAACCAGCAATGTCGAGACTTGCACTTAAAACAGAATTAAGATCCATCCCTTTCAGAATACAATGACTAACACTTCAATTTAACATCACTATTTTCCAAAGGACAGGTGAAACACATTATTTCTTGCTTAAATTTTGTTCCCTTCTAGCCATCCAGAAGTTTTAACATTTCCGATTTTTCTCCAATTTTAGCTGAAATCCTGCAATCACCAATTTCACACAGAACTGAACTTGCCTCAGACAACAGACGCTTCAGCTACTAAAAGTTATTCTACTCATTTGTCACAACACAGCATACTTAGATGCAAAAAAGAATCGATTCAAATGTGTTTTCCAGTCTCTGATGATGTCTCCCATCATGCTATTCCCTTTTCTGCTGCCTCTTATTTGCTACTTTTAACTTTTATCAGAGCAGAATCTTCTTTTCTAAGGGAAAAGGGGCACACAACATTTAATTGCTTGAACATCGTAAGTGTTCCAATACTGACAAATCTTGCACAAGTTACAGAATTCCATGAAAAAAAAAATGTAGTTTTTTCACTACAAAAGGTGAAAGCAGCAATGGAAACTGCATTCCCTCTCCACATCATCATAAAAAAACCCCTTTCACACTCTCTTAACTCATGAAGTTCTCTGGTTTCTGCACATCTGATGTTTCTCAAGCACCTTCTTGGTTATGTAGTTAACAAGTACTCTAGAAACATTCTAGCAGAAGCATGCTACAAACTACTTCAGACGTACAAATCTATTTTAAACAGAATTTTCCCCACAGTGGAAAGTGGGCAGAAAGAAAGGATAGTTCTGTTATCACAGCAGCTCAGTCCTTACCACTCTGACAGGAGAACAGATAAACTTTTAAATAAAGATCACTTAAAGCTTCAGAATTTGTGATATGGAACTCATTTTAGGCAAGCTATTAAATATATATATACATATCTGTTTTGAGTCAGTGGTGATCAGCAGTGGAGCACAGACAATTTCCTATGTAGAAACCAAGATGAGAAGCCCTGCATTCCTGGTAAGAAAACCAATCATCATCCAGCTGCTGAAGATTTGAGGGTACCAAGATTCCTATCGCCTATTCTGCTCCTCCTTGGTGCTCTACTCTGTTGGTTCCACTAAGGAATATAACAAACATGAGATCTACTTAAAATACATTGAACAATGGAAAAAATTAAAAATTTTCCTTTTCAAATTTCAGTCTCCATCCCAAATCCCTCTTAACTGTCTACCAGAAAAAAAAAAAAAAAACAACAAACCACAACAACACCTTACCGTAGCACACTATCCCAGAGAATTTCATGGGAACTTCAAGGAAAAGTATGAATTCCTTTAGTCCTTTCTCACCTTTTCATCTGGCTCATCCTCTTCAGTCCAGAGCTGTCTTTTTGTAAGTTTGTCAAGCAGTAGCAGGATACAATGTTTTGGGCTATTTACACTCTTACAATAAAACAATTTCAGAACTGTTGATATCAGCAAGTTTTCAGTTTGCTGTAGCTTGGAGGAGTCATAAACAAAGAAATAACATCTATATATTTAGCAAGTGGAAATGTTACTACAACTCCCATATTCTTGCCCTTATGTTTCTCTTTCTCATACTTTGTATCCTAAAGTGCCCTATCTTTTGGGCCACCAGCCTACAAAACAAACCAACACAGTACCCTAAATGTTTGGAAAGAAAAACTACTGCTGAACAGTGCAAAATATTAAAAATCTGCAAAGAACAGAGCAATTCAAATAGTTTCCCCAACACTCCTAAACCACAACAACCCAAGTCACTCCTGCCCTTACAAGTGTGAGATTCTCCCATGTCAATGGGATTACTCAGATAAATGAAGTGGTCAAAACTGAAAACTGAGCTCCAAGCTTGAAGCTGATACGAGGTTTGGGTTTTTTTCACAGCTGTACATGAGGCTATCATTATATTAACAGACCTGCACTATATAAGCAGTAACAAATAGACATACTGTCAAAACAGTCTAGAAAAGCACATGAAATAAAGCATCACTGTATTTAAAAAAAGAAACAACCAAACCAACCAAACAAACACTACCACAAGTTTTCCAAGAAGCTTTGAAATATGGTATTTTCAACAGCTTATTTCTAGACATAAATATTTTAAACCAGTAACAAAGAGGTTCCTAATTGTGCTCAAATGCACCTGGCAACCCACAGGCATATGGCTGATGTCTCACAGCACCAGTCTTCAGTATTTTTATCTTCTTAATCAAAGAGGATAAAAATTATTTTAAAACATCAAGTGTGACTTTTCTATGTAATCATCCAGGGAATGCAGTGTAACAACAACAAAAGGAATATTGTCCATAAAAACTTATCTGTTCTACACTTGCTTTACCAATGAAAGATTTTAGGAGCCCATGTACTGTAATAAACCACAAGTACATTATGAAAACTTTATGATCTCCATCAGAGAAAAATAGTTGGGAAAAAAAGAAGTCCTAAACTACCATCAAACAAGGGAATATGTGTTTTCAGTCTTTCTGTAGAACCTATTATGTTCATTTTGACAATTTAAGAGAAGTCTTAGAAATGGCACGAATCCATATTTATATGTTAATAAATATGTGGAACATACAATGGAACCTAGAGCAAAGTCATCACAGGACTTTGATGCATTTCTTATTCATTTTTCCAAATCAGGTCACCGATATAAATACAGCTTGTAAATACGGATATTGTAAACACAAATACTGTAAGCTGCACATTAAATGGGCTTGTCAGTCTCTTGTCTGCACAGGCAATTTTCAGCTTCACAGTCGAGCCATGTACACTAAAGCTCGGATTCTCTCAAGCACTTAGGGCAAAATCCCTCTCTCTGTTTTGCATGACTGACATAGGTTAACAATTATTTCAAACATCACTCTTTCTGAAAAAGGTCTTTACTTCCTTAGTTCTCACTACAGATTATCAAGTCTGAGGGCTTGATTTCTCTTTCACCTGTAATCAAAATATTAATGAAACAATATTTATCCTATCTTTACAGGATGGCAAACACAAAAGTGTTACTCATTTCACTGTCCACTCTGTTAATGAGAGCTTTTACCACCAGATGTGGATACTCCTGAACTTTTCAGGACTACAGAACGTGTAAAAAAAAATTTAATCAGTATACTCCTGAGCTGGTATTATAACAAGTATGCTCCAATGTCACATTCTACTTTACTTCAATCATGCCATATTGTATTCTGCTTTGCAAAAACAAATTAAAAGTCTAAAACTAAACAAAGCTTCAAATTTTTAGAGACAGTAAAACCAACTTTTATTGTCTGAGGTAAAAAAAATCCACAAAACTCAATCACCTGAGAAGGCCAGGTGTAATAAATAACCCTGTCCTGTATGCCTTCCCACCTCACTGATATTTACAAGGCACTTAACATGTTTTGAAGTACAAAGGAATTTAAGTATTAAGTTTGTCGCTGCTGGAATTTGCTGTTACAGCAAGCAGGAGAGAGAAGAAGGCCTAACGCAACGTATGATGCTTGTCACAACTTTCCCCACGCAGCTTACAGCCAGCAAGCTTCGCCACAGCTACCTTTTTCCAATTTCACCAGGGAAACACAAACCGAGGCCTTCATTTATAATTCAGTGCAGCTTGTTCCATACATTTTTAATGCCTATTAAAAGTTTTTGATAATCAGATGGCACTGTTGTCCGTAGCAACACTGTATTTCATAATACGCACAAAGTTTGGGAGTTTTCATTACTTTGCAGGACCGCTTGGGACAACACACGCGTTCTACAATAGGTATCTTGGATATCTCCCCCAGCTATCAAAAACAGCCATTGAAGCCTCCCCAAAGAGCCAGAATCCCTCCCCAGCTGGAAGACTGGACTCCTGGGCCAGAAGCCTTTGAGCGGGCCGGTCAACTCGCTCACCCAAGCGCTTCCCGAGGAGGTTTTTGCCGATTTTTACAGCCCTGAAGAGCTGGAACGGGCAGCAAAACAACCCCGGGGATGGCGAAAGG
>JAHREE010000217.1:454538-468814 GCA_033628505.1 Tringa tobata
CAGGTGGCCTAGGTGACTGTGGCCCTAGGGGGTATCCTGGCCCTTGAGGGGCAAGGGGGAACCTGGCAAGGGAAAATGGCAGATTTTTTTCACTACCTCTACATCCCAAACTATGGCATGTGGAGTTCCCTTTCCCTTCCACCCAGATCCTGCTACCCTTGCTTCACAGCCTGGTGAATGCTGCTAAACTCCAGTAAGGCTCAAAGGTTCCTTAAATGGACCTTGATGTTTAAAATAACTGAGTTAAAAATTCAAATGAAAAAAAAAAAGAAACCTTCTTTACCCCTAGAAGTACCTAAATTTACTTTTATTTTTTTTCTTTTAACAGAGGTACCAATGGAGAATATGTGTGCCCAGAACTGTTCTGGCCGAGAAAGCAGGCAGCTAAGGTGCATTACGTATAGAGGCCAGGTGTGAATTACTGTTCACGTTTACGTTTATCTCACCTTTGCCACAGGAGAAGAGTACCCCAGGCTGGTTACCATGGTTCAGCTGATAGAAGGTAACTTAATGAGCTCTGTTAATTTGCATGTGTATCTGATTCCCAAGATTTGGCACCAGAAGTGGAGCACCTATGGGGGAATGTGACTCTTTAGTTTAGTGGCTACGACTCCTAAGTAACCCAAGTTTTAGTCCCTGTATCCTAGAATGTTTTGTTTCTTTTCACTTAAAGTTACTGATTTAAAGTGACAAAATTTTTCTGGAAGAGGAAGTCTGAGACCCAGAACTCTCCTTTTTCTTTTTCAATCTGTTTATCTACTCCATTATAGCTAGCTGTAGCATTCAGCTCTATGAATTATTTTTCTGAGATAATTTACACTTACTCAGTACTGGACTTGTTCAGAGCGTAACAAGTTTTTGATTCTGCTTCAAAGGCCACATATCTGACAGGAATTGCAGTAACTAATTTACAGGTATCTAAGTCCCATTGTTGGATCTGCTCCTAAATAGAAAAGCCTACCAGCAAGATATAATTTTCATTTAGCTAATTGCTTATCTGGTAGAGCTAAGACCTTTATTATTTTAGACATTGTACTTATTTGCAGAGAGAATGTTATAGAATAGAACACTATAGAATAGAATCGTACGCCTCCCCAAAATACCTGTATGTTGAGCTCCAGTCTGTCTTGAAGATTTTATTTTCACATCTGTTGTATGAAGGTGATGTGCAGTGAAACTACATACATGAAGTAAGGCCCTGGTAGTTAAGAGTGGAGGAAAACTGAGCTGTCCTAACTTCTGGATATCCGTAAAAGTTCACTTAAGGAAAGCAACAGGCTCATTGCCTATTAAAGTGACAGACTCATTTATTTTCATTGAGAATATTAAGTTTCAATGAGCTGATTGGTTTATAAACACCAGTCTTGTTTTCCATCAGTGTAAAAAAGCATTTTTACTATGCATTTACATTTGTGTCCTTTTAAATAGTCTACTCAATTTTATAAACTTGTTTATAGGTGACATCCTGCAGTGAGAAAGTACCTGTAGCAGTTGTAGGACAGGACAAACTGGATTTCCTTTTCCCTTTTAAAGTTCAGTTTGCGTTATCAATAAGACATTTTGTTATGTAAGTTGATAAAAAGCTATAGAGGATATACTTTTCTTCCTAAAACTAGCTGCCAGTTACTTATCTTTGGCATTAACATGGAGTTTTTACAACAATACAGCCTTTTTCATCCTGAAAAAGCAGGCCTGTTATCTGGCAGCACTCCTATACTCCTCTAAATAATCCACGTAAAAGAAAGCATGAGACGAGAAAATCTGTAATACCAAGCCAAAACTGAAACCTCATTTATGTCAATACTTCCCCTGAAGTTAATTATGGCACCTGATACCTAATTCCGTGTCACCACTAAGGCAGTCAGAACCATATCTTTGATTGTTGGTCAGATGAGATCCACATGGATGTGGATCTGATTTATAACCATCTTTACCAGGGTAAAAGTTCTCATGGGAAAACATCAATATTATCTTTTGCACAAATAAATGGAAATTGCAGTTCTTAATTTTTGGAAATAAATATACTGAGGTCATTGCATAATTGTCTAATTTCTGTGTATATCCTTGTGTGTGTATACAGATGTGCTTATGCTTAAATATAAACTGTTGCATGGTAAGCGTTAGGCTCTCCCCTTCCTCCCTCCATTTTCCATTGTTTGAGTACTTCATTGTGTTTGTATTTATAGAGTCTACAGTCCAGAATGTCAGTTTAGGTATACTTAGAAATGACAATATTTGAAGTCAGAGTGACAAAAAGTAGGTAATATTTGTGTAAATACATGCCAGAACTTTAATATTACAAGTGAGAACGTTTAGCTTTTCAAAGGACTGCTATTGTTGTACAAAACAGAATCCAATTATCCTCTCATTTTTTGCTCTTTTGCAATTTGGACTGGTAGAAAATAATTTCTTCCGCTATCCTTCAGTAATTTTTCATATGTCTAATATAGGAAGGCAGAACAGATGTTCATAAGGATTCTTTTTAGCCTAAGATACGCTATAAATACCAGCTAGAAGTAATTTTTCAAGTATACCTCCTACATCTCGACTGATAACCTGCCTAGCGTGTTGTGCTGACGTTGTCAGCTGACAGCATACCACAGATTGTTTGGCTTAATTGCATAAGACAGCATAGTTCAGAAGATGTAAGCATGCTTTATTCAAACCACAGAAGGGTGCATATGAAGGAGTTGTCCAAAAGCACGGAACAACGTAGCTGTGGAATGACTTAAGTATTTGTCAGTACGTATGATAAATAACAAGATATGCTCAAGGAAAAGGAGTTAATTGTTCCTCTCTCTCGCTTTGCGTATGTGTGTTTAACTGGTCTGGAGAAGTTAATGGAGTACACGGTAAAAGGATTGAGGTAAAGGTAGTTATAACTATTTTGTCTCCTTTCTACTTACTGTTATCAGCTAGAAGAAATAAAAAATGTCTATGGGAAAATTCAGAACACAAGTGTGAAAGTGGTTGAATCCAGAAAGGGGTCCACAAAGGCAAATGGTTGTGCTCCATCGCATAACGAGAAGCATACCCTACTCCAGCCTGTACTAATGGAGTTAATCTCCTGATACTCTCTGCTCCCTGCTTCTTTCACAGTAAATCTGTTCCTGGGACTGACTGTGATCAAAAAAGGCACGTTTGTACCTTGTCCTTCCAGAACAAGAGACTCCCTTAGCTTGATGATCCACTAGAGTGACATCCCTAAGGAAATTTACAGCTGTTACAACTCCAACTTGTACTATCCACGAATGGCTCTGAATCGAGAGCCGCAGCTGTCTCCCTGAAAATCTACGTCTTCAGACTCTGCTGCTTTCAAACAGAATTTGAGTGCAGAATGAATTATGAAGTACGGTGACAGAATTAATTTCTAAGAACATCTGACAAAAAGTTTGAAAATATGTATTGGTTACATTAAGGGTTATTTTTAGACTCTTAAACCACCAAATATGGACAACAAATCTGACTTCCCTCACTTATAGCTACGGTAGAACTCAAAAAAATATTATTTTCAGCGTTAAAAATATTTGTTTATTTAACAACTGTGAGTTTTATCTGACAGCTATGTTTTTAAAAAAAAAAACACCAAAAATAGGACTCCTTTATGCAACAAGATTTTTAGTTTTAAAAAGGGCTTAAAATGCCCTGTAAAGAAAAACTGTACATGCGTGAGGTGGGGAAGGAGGAGGAGTGCTGCTTTTACTATTGTCAGCTTCTGATGCATGTATACATCTGAGAGTAAAAGATCTTGAATAATATTCTTTTGGGTTGAATTTATGATGAAGCTCTGCAGAAGCAACAGAGCCAGATAAAGTTTAGACTCATTCAGCTTTTCTTCTTACTCCAGTTGGACAGCCTGCTGCTAAAATATGATGTCCTACAAAGACTTCCCAGAGCATCAGTGAATAAGACCGTACCAGGTTCTGCTTCAAAGGACTAGCTTTTTTTTTTTTTTTCCTGAATTTTGGCCTTATTTTTGCCTTCAGGCATGCATAGGAGAAAGTAATGAGCAATTACGCATTTTGAGTCCTTGCAGGCTTAATTCTAATCCTATAAATCTGCAAATAAGCGCACAGAACAATTTTAACTGATTGTTAGTGTGATTAAAAGTTTGGGAGTAGGTAGAATGGAAGTGATGTGATAAGAGTTTTGCCTCAAACCTGACTATGGAAATACAAGTAGTATTTTCATGGTAAAATCTTCTCAAACTCACCCCAAACCACTCATTAAACTAACTTAGCATTTAGTTCTGTTAACTCTGATTCATACCACTGATATTTCTGTGGACAAAGAAAAAAGACAATGGAGAATTTCGTTTGTTCCAAAAACCCTAGGATTGATGAGGTCCAAATTACCCTCTGAGGCATATTCCCACAGAATTTCTTGATGCAGTCTTGGTATGTTTTCTTGGTGTTGCATCTTCCATAGAAACAGTCTCTCTGTATTTTTTTTTTTTAATATGCCTCTGATACTTGTAGACACCAATTTAACTTTCCTACGTTTCATCATAGCTATGGAATTGTGGTGTCTGTTCACTGCTGTCTAATGGCTTTGGAGAACCGCAAAAAGCACGCCTGGTCAGCCAAAAAGGTTCCCAAGAGCCCGGTCTTCTCTCTTGGCTGCGTGTCAGACAGAAGGAGGCCAGCGACAGCGGGTTTCTGCTCATCGGCAGGGAGGGAAGAATGAAGTTGTTTCTCCATAACAGCTCCTCTGGTGGAGAGCAGTGATTAATTTCTTCAAGTATTTAAGATACTCCATCAAGGATATGAGGGCGCAGGTTTACGGAGCTAATGCTTTTAGCAGTCCCTCTCTGCTCGTGCAAGGAGTAAGTGCTCCCACCGCAGCCAGAAGAAAGCACTTAATGTACATCTGCTGGGTTGTATCTAAGGGGGGCAACAGATGAAATACAAGAAAGAAGGTTTTAGCAACATCCTGAAATACATTTCTTCTCTGTATCATCCATGTACTTTGAGAAACCCAGTGCAATAAAGGAAGCAGAGCGGACTAATTGACTATTTAACACCTGCATTGCAAGAAAAACCCATATGATTGAGTGATGGAGATGCTATGGGAACCTTTCTTCTAACAACTGAAAGATCTTACTTGAAACACAAAACAAGTACAAACTTGCCAAGCTATAATACGAAAAAAATGCTTCTTTTCTCTTTTACACACTTTTCACCTCTTCTTTCCCTTCAAAAAAGTACAGTTTCTTTGCATGAATGCAAAGTATTTTGACATCTGTCCTGGCCAACAACAAAGAAATCTCAATCCTCTCTCATTGCTAAAAACCATGCTGTAAAAATAAAATCTGAATCTGTGCAAATTTATAGAAAAAAAATGGGACTGATGCATCAATACCAAGATTTGGCACTTCTAGACTGCTGGAACTGTCACTGAACTGTATGAATCATCCCGTGGCAATTTTCATCCTAGTCTGGTTATCCAAAACCCAGAATCCCAATGTTTGAGCTTTTTGGAGGACTGAAAAAATTTGAAAAATGCAGCATGATATTATTGTGTTCACTTTGCAGTGGACATTAAAAAAGAAGTGTTAAGTGACTCAATGGAGTAAAAAAATACCTAAATGAAATAGGATAGGGAGTAGAACGTAGGATGTTTTCAGCTCCTGAGCTGAATCTGTTGAACTGCATTGTATCGGTTTTATTATTCCAATATGTGGTCTGAGAAATAGTTAGGGTAAGCTTTCTTACCGCGAGGAAAAGATTATAATTCATACAAAAATTCCTTTTATTCAGTATCTCATTCCCAGGTAAAATGTGCGTGAAAGTTATCAGTTCCATATGGTCAAGCATATGTTACAAAATGCTTGTGTCCGTGTATAAGACACCTGACAATATTTCAGCAGCTCTCTCCTTTGAATTTCTTGGTGAGAAACATAACAAAAGCATAAATTGTAGTTAGCTATACTTGTGTCTTCATAAATGAAATATACTAATACAGAAACAACCTCCAACGGCATAAAAATATTACACTGAACAATAATTCAAAGAAAAGAATTCAAAGCTAGGCAAAGTTTGCAAAATGTAAGTATTAAAGCATAACCCTCAGACTATGAAATGTCAGAGCTGTTGCTTACAATCAGCTGTTCCGTAAAGGTGTGAATGTACAGCCAAAGGATATACAGTTGATGCTTATACCAAAGGAATCACAGAATGGTTGAGATTGGAAGGGACCTCTGGAGGTCATCTTGTTCAACCCCCCTGGTTAAGCAGGGCCACCTAGAGATGGTTGACCGGGACCGTGTCCAGACAGTTTTTTAATATCTCCAAGGATGGAGATTCCACAATCTCTCAGGGCAACCTGCTCCAGTCCTTGGTCACCCTCACAGGAAAAAAAGTGTTTCCTGATGTTCAGAGGGAGCCTTCTTGTTTCATTTTGTGACTGTTGGCTCTGGTCCTGTCACAGGGCACCACTGAAAAGAGCCTGGCTCCATCTTCTGTGCACCTTCCCGTCAGGTATTTATATACATTGATGAGACCCCCCTGAGTCTTCTCCAGGCTGAACAGCCCCAGCTCTCTCAGGCCTTCCTCATATGTGAGGTGCCCCAGTCCCTTCATCATCCTTCATCACCAGCCCTTTGCTGGACTCTCTCCAGCATGTCACGTCCATGTCTCTTATACAGGGAAGCCCAGAACTGGACCTAGTGTGCCAGGCGTGGCCTCACCAGTGCTGAGTAGAGGGCAGGGATCACCTCCCTTGATCACCTCAAATAACCAAGGATCACCTCGGCAACTCTACTAACCCAGGATGCCGGTGGCTGCCTTTGCCTCAAGGGCACTTTGCTGGCTCATGGTCAGCTTTTTATCCACCAGGACCCCCAGGTCTTTCTCCTGCAAAGCTGCTTTCCAGCCAGTTGGCATGGAGTGTGCGGTGGTGCATGAGGTTATTCCTCCCCAGGTGCAGGACATTGAGTTTCTCTCTGTTGAACTCCGTGAGATTCCTGTTTGCTCATTTCTCCACATCTTTAAAGAGCACAAAAGCCTGACGCATAATTCAAACATACCAAAACAAAGAAACTGCTATGCTCCAAACTGGCTTCTTGAACTCCAGGCCAGAGGTGCCCCTGCAAACGAGCAGCCGGGGGTTTAGAATCGGTGCTGCTTTCGCTGCAGCCTCGCTAGAGAACCAGACAAGAGATAAGCCTCCTCAGGACTGTGGTCTCTGCAGCCTTCGGTGGTATCGTGGACGTCATCACTCACAAAAGACCTTGGTTCTTCTACGGAAGCGTTAATATATGTTTGTACAACTCAATATGCCACCTTCAGCAACAGAAGCAAATAAAACTGTTCTTTTGTATAAAGAAGAAAAATGGTGTTTTCAAACAGTAGCTCAGAAACTCTCTGATTACTTAACCATTGATAGCTTTTTTTTCAGAATATAACAAATGTGAAAGAAGCACAATACTCTGACACAGCAGCCTGCTTCCCACTCCAGGAACTCAGAAACTATTAGCTTGGGCTTTTTTTCAGGTTGCAGAATCAGGCCTTTCAACCCGAGGAAGCAGAGTGTGTCTTTGAAATGTAGTGGAACAAGGGTTGGTTGTTCTACAGCTTCCATCTAGTTTCACCCCATATACACAAACCAAGATCCATGGTGATTTTTCATATATCACTGGTGGGGTTGGGGGCAGGAAAAGTAGTGTCACCTTTTTCAGTGGCAGGTGCTGGCTCCTGTTCTTTTCCTTGCCTTGAATATGGTGAATATGCTGCACATCCTTGAGTGGCTTTGAAACAGCGGCAGTAGCCACACCAGCAGCTCCATCTGGTGAGAGCTGGAAGAAGAAACAACTGGAGGCTGAGAGCCTTCATTGCCCCTGGAATCGGTGTGTCTTCTACAGTAGTTGGAGGGAGAGAGCCGTTCTCACATTACAGGTAACATCACTAATCACAGGAGCCGAGGTGCTGTTAAAAGAAAGCAAAGATCTGACCAATTAAATACATATTTTTAAAGTTTTAGGTGGCTTTCATAGATCATGAGCAAGTTAATACAAGCTTTTGTTTTGGTAAAAGGAGGCAAAGAAATAACTGGGGCAGGGGAGAAGAAAGTAAGGAGTTGCTTATGAAAAGAGGTTTTCTTGAATCAAGTAAATCCTTGAAGGAAATAATCTTTCAGAAAATAAATCTTACTAAGAACATAAAAAGATTCTCAAAAGCACATACATCCACGTTTGGTGTCCGCAGTACCACATGAAAGATTAATGCTTTTCTGTAGGTATCTTCCAGAGATCTTTTTTTGACGTATCAACATCAATGAAGAAAAACTAAAAATAGAGAAAACTTGTCTGCTGCAGTGAACCTGTAGTGCTGCTCCTGCCCTTTATCCTCTAAGGCCAGACAGAAAAAGTAGTGGACACTGCAGCGGAGGCCTTTCCCCAGACATTTTGTTTAATCTCCCTTCTCAGTATTCCACATCTGCGGAATACACTTCGCCAGCAATCTCATTTTAATAACATATTCTAATCCATTAAACTCACTCTGGTGGGCTTGCAGTGAACCATGACATTTCCAAATCAAAGTAAAATCAAAGGCCTTAAACCAGACTGCAGAGCTAAAATTCTCTTTCATATCCCTTCACTTTATTTACAGAGGATTCATACGTTCAAATATACCAAATCTTCATGACAGAATAATTATGATGTCTTGTCATGTCGTATTTTTTGAAACAATGTCAAATACTAAACTGAAGGACCTGCAGAAAGCTAAGAAATAGTGAAAAAACCCAAAGCCAAGCAATGATGGATGAAAGACAACCCATAATGAGCTTGTCAAAACTTTTATGTTTTCTCTGCTGCTTTGCCTGACAGTCGATAACTTTTGCAGCACCAAGCAAAGTCCTGTTAGTCCAACAATTTAAATCCCTCACAGCAAACAGTGTCCATGATAGGGTAGGACAGGGCTTCTTAACCGCTGCAAAGCCTGGCTTTTCCTCACCAACACTGGGATGTGATCTACGTGGGTTGCTACACGTGATTCCTGAGATGTGAGATTGCCTCAGTGTGTGGCTGGGTTTATTCATATTTTTAATCTGTGTACCTGTATAAGCACATTGTTCTGGGACAAGTCACAGGAGCAGACTTTCCTAAAAGCAAACACGTAGCCAGTAGGAAGAAAAGTACGTTGCTAAAGTAAGCGAGGATAATGGAATACAAAACCAAATGGAAAAAAAAAATAATCATTTTTAAGGTTGCCTTCAAATGATTGCAGGAAGCCCAAAGTGCTGAATGTAAGTAACTGTTGAATTTTGATTTGAAGCAAGTCAAGCAGGTGATTTTTGCATCTTCTTCAATTACTGGATTTTCATTTTAGTGCTCTGTACATAGCAGAATTAAGCTATACATAGCTATACAAAAGAGGTAAGCATTTCCATGTCAGAATTCTTCATTCCTGTATTTTGTCAGATGTGTTTAAATCTCATCTTGCACTAGTGGAAACAACTATTTTTATTTTGCAAGTGTACATAATATGATCAAATCACTTCTTAATCTCCTCTTTGGTAGGTTTTCACTATAAAGCTCACTTTCCAGTGCCTTAATCATTTCCATTTCTCTTCTCTGACTCCACTCCAATTAAAAGAGATCTTTCTTCAGTTTGAAATATCAGACCTAGAACTAACTCCCCAGCAACAGGCACACTGATGCCAAATATAGGGATAAGTGGCATCTATCCACTTCTACTATAGTTTCCCCAGTTTTTTGGCCATAGATTGGATTAACTCCTTCCGCCTCAGCACCTCACTGGGACTTGTGTATTGTTTCCTTTTGGCCATCGTACTCCAAAGCTCTAATGCCTGTCCCAGCTCCACCACACCCGTTTCTTTACAATTTACTGTCAGAGCAGGAAGTATTTTGTCTGCATCCTTTAGTAATACTTGATGTGCCTTTTTCCCTAGCTACAAGACAGAAGTATTTCTTGAGCATGTCTGTTTTTTTCTGTATTATTTCAAATTCTGTTGTTACCATCCATGAATGGACCGATACCACTGGTGATATCAGGATGTGGAAAGCTAAACTACACAAAGTCAAAGTGCAGGACTGAAGGTAGACCTGTCTTTTTGAGCACTGATACTGTCAAAATTATTCTGTGGAAGTTATGTACATTTTTAAGGTTTTCCAAACAAGGTTATCTGTATACCTTTATTTTACCAGAGTATGTTTTGATTTAATTAATGCAGCATTAAAAATAAAAAAGGGATTATTTTTCATCACAATTTTTAGTATAATCTCAATACCATCCATTAACCTCAAAATCCATAAAATTTGTTCAGAAAGGCTATAGTATTTCCTATGATTTTTCAAAAACAAGGGCTAATAGCTATAGTAATAACAAAAATATCACTCAAGACGTTACTTCAGCACTACTGCTATTGCTTTATATCAGTGGTACTTCATTTCACAATGTATTATTTCAGACTATCTACAAAATAATTTGGACTATGTGTTTATTAGTTAGTCTGGAATTGTTTTGTGAAGATACCATAATTATGTTTTTATAAGGTAAACTTGCAACCCAAGGAAACACCCTCACAAAACCCTGGGCTTAGAGAAATGCAATAGTCTCAAGTTTCTGCTGCTACAGACCCCTTTGACATGTTAACAAATGAACACTTTTCATTTCCCTGAACACTTTTCATTTCCCATCTATTCCAGGATGTCCCTTCCTGTCCCCAGCCCTGAACCCTGCCCCCTTTCCAAAAAAATCTCCATCATCTTTCCTTTGGGGACAGCTTGACAAATGGATACTGTGATAAAGGTTTATCACTCCTGCTGCTGCTCTGGCGCTCCCCATCTGCCTGGAAGAGCTATCCTAGGAGCACAGAAATGGACATAACCCCTTGCTGTGACATATCATCTTCTGGACATTTTCCTGCCATATGAAATTGCGATTTATGGCTCAAATTAATGAAATGGCGATTTATGGCTCAAATTAATGAACTACCGCGTCCCGCGAGGGTGTTTGAGAGGGACCTTTTGGAACCACCGGTCTGTGACAACCGAAAGCATCAGACCCCTCTGGTTTTTGTAGGAGCAACACCTGGACCTCTCTTCCCTGCTGGGAGCACTGGGGACAGCACGGGGTGTTTTGTCTCCTGGACCATGGAAGATGAAGGCTGCATTGCTTCAATGTGCGGACCCAGCTGATTGCATCCTCAAACTCATCCTCATCCTCCTGCAACCAGCACAGCTTTAAGTAGGGAGGATGTGCCTCTCCCCTCTCGGCAAAGCAGATTAATCAGATTTTTCGTATTGCCCAAGGTTTCATGTTTTCTATGGCCACAGGCAGCCATTACAACAGGTATTAAGCATATCAAGATCTACTTTCAAACCTCTTTTCAAACCACTAGCCTGGGCACTTGCCAAATACTGATTGCCATCTGATAATTTTGAAATAATAATAATAATAATTATTATTATTATATGACTGGAAGGCTGTAAGAGCAAATTTATGTCTAAAATGTATATAGGAAAGGGGATGAATCAGAACCATGACTATGTTAATACATTAATTGTTACATTTATAAACCAACATGTTCATACTATTATCCCCAGGTTTATATTATTAACTCCGGAGGGGAAACAAGCGTCACAAGCAGGTGAACAAAAGGTTTCTCCCGGCAGGATGAAACTATGCGAACTGAAGATCGCCGGGTGTTTGAGAAGGCTGGAGGCACTTTCAGAATTCACTCTTTCGAATGCGTAAAAGATTCAAATCTGTTGGCGTGCTCAGATTTTTAAGAGAACATGTAGAGAACAGGTCACATATGTGTGGGTGCAGTAGAGCGTTCGGAAGAGCTGAACCTTGTAAATTAGCGGAAGCTTGGAAGTTTAGCAAAATACAACTTTCAGTTAAATAGCAAAAATAATGGTATGTGTATATATGTATAATTTGGCAATACATTAGGTTTTGCTGTTCTCTGCTAAGAATGATACCTTTAATCTCTTGCTGCATCTGAACATTTATTTGACAAACGTAACCACGATTTTTTTCATCAATATTACAAAAATTGTGCCTCGAATAAAAATACTGTCGTCATGGGACAAAACTTTAGATAATATATGCAGAAGTTACAGTAGCATCCAGGAGTTCATATTTTGTAGCCGTTTTCATTAGGGAAAACCTTTATTAACAGTTAGCATTTTTTTCCTCAGCAAAGCGCTTTCAAAACATTTGCTAATTAAAACCTTTATATCTTTTAGACAGTAAAAGTGCCTTTTCCAACCTGCAACAGCTATGTAACTTATTTTATTAGTGGCTTAGTAATAAAGTCAGATAAACCTTTGATTTAATAATTAGCATTTATAGAGTGCTTTCTGCCTTCAAAGCACTTTGCAAACATTAACTAATTAATTCTCGCAACTCCCCTGTAATTTGGGGAAGCAAGTACATTCATATAAGTTTGCCTTTGGTTTAGGGAAGAAAGTATTATCTCAGACACTTTATGAAACAGAGATTTAAGACATATAAATTAAGTCATTCACTTAATTCCACAAAGGTGGAAACGTTGTCAGAGTAGGAACTGAAATTAAATTATTCTCATTGTCTGCTGTGCTCCAGTCACTCTGTTCTTTCACTAATTTTCTCTGGAGGGATCCAGCCAGGGCTGCCAAAGTGAAGGAAAGCTTTGGATGCTGAGTAGATCCTTCCATCTCCTCTTTACCCAGCGTCTCTATACATCTTACACAATATGTGCATACGTTGGGAACACGTGTGGCCTGTTCACATGACCGGTTTGCCCGGGCAAGCTGGCCACAGGCATGTGGCCATCAGACAAGGAGGTGGCCGCAGCAAAAGGTTGCCAGGCTGGATGGGGCTTTGAGCAACCTGGTCTAGCAGGAGGTGTCCCTGCTCAGGGCAGGGGGGTTGGAACTGGGTGATCTTTAAGGTCCTTTCCAACCCCAAACCATTTTGTGATTCTATGATTTTTGTAAAAGAGGAATAGTTTGTTCTCTTTCTTACCTACAGGTCTACTGATCTGTTGCCTGCAATAACACAGCTTTCTTGTCTACCACAGCCCTTGTAGCTACAACATTACACTGCATTTTAGCCATATGATAGATATGTACCTCTGTGTATGCTGCAGGTGGAGGGAGCAGAGTACGAGCTGCAAGAAGGCTATGTCATGGCCGTGATGGTGTCAGAGGACAATGAGGACTCATTCGCAGCGTTTCAACTCAGCAAAAGCAAGTAAGTTCTCTTGACTCACAGGCTTTAGGAAATTTCCTGACATTAAGATACTTTTTTCATAGCAAATAAAGGCCTTTAACAAGATTTCAAAATGAATGGCTTGTTTTCAGTGAATATAAGAGTTTCACCAGGTACAAAGGCCCAATTATTTATCATGCTTTGGTTTTGCTAAATGCTGGGAATTAATATTACTGTGTAAGTTTTTGTGTAATTTTGTTTGAGTGATGAAATAGTAAGCCAGGAATCAATTATGTCACTGCTGTGTATCAGTTTCTCTTCAACCAACATTTAAAAAATCCAAGAAACTTCAGGACATTTTTAATAGCTCAACTGAGCCACGTTTTCATATGTCAAGAGCAAGAGAAACAGACTGAAACAGCAACAGAGAGACACCTGCTAATGCACACTTCATCATTCCATTCAGATAAACAATACGATTAAATAATGAAGGAAGTTCGTAAGGATTAGAGAATTAGGGGGCAAGCATTCCTTGAAGAGCTGATCAGCTATTTGTTAAGTACTGAAGAGTAACTTTTGTGATTCTGTTTCTGTAAGTTGAGCCTGTCAAGTGGAGACTCCCAGCAAACAGCACAGTGCTGCAGTTTGTGTTTGGTGTGCCAAGCACTATTTCTCTGCGGAGATGAACAGATTTTTTTTTTAATTTGCTATTTTATTGTATTTATAATTAGCCGTCTGGAAAAAAAAAAAAAAGTTCTCTTTTAGCATCTGCAGTGATGCATTGATTCTTTCATTACAGCAAATACACATGACCCCCGGTGTTCAACTGTAAACAATAATAGTTACTGGCTTCATTAGGAAGCTAGCAGATGGCTTATAAGTTCTCATGGTAGCTTTTATCCATTTGAGGCTTGCAGTGTGCAAATGTTTGCCTTTTAAACAGGATAAAACAATGTAAAAGGGACTCTGTGCTTTGTTTTTATTAGTAGCAATTCATTTGTATTGCAGATTTGAATCTTGAGTATCTGAGTGCACTGTCAATTTTTCCTGGCTGCAGGTAAAATACTCTCTGGGCTCTGCCTTTGCGGCATTTTCTGTAACCAGAAGAAATGA
>JAHREE010000217.1:473733-492202 GCA_033628505.1 Tringa tobata
TATTCTCTATCTACCTTAAAATAGGGTTTCCAATCTTGAGCATTCTCGATTCTCATGACACATGAAGAGAGTGACAAGCGCACAATTCACAATAAAATCAAGTCATTGCCTAGGCATTGGACCCAGTTCTGTTCATCTTCAAAGTTGTAGGCTGGCAGGGTTGGAATGCATAAACAGCTTATCCTAATGCTATTTAAATTCATTACTGGGTATATAGAAGTAGTCACAGCTCCCAAATGATAGGTGCACCTTTATTGATTAGAAATAAGTTTATTTCTGATGGATTTGGAAATGCTGAGCATTACATACACACACACATATATATATAAACAATGGAAAGCTGCATAATTTAGATCCCACAGAATAAAGAAGAAGTGAGGTATTGATGATTTATTGATTACAGCTTACATTTAGATGAGGAAATGCAGGAGCTGATAAATAATGTAAATATTTTAAAATTCTGTCAGTGATAACCTAAAGGGAATATTGTGATTTGCAGTAATACTTGGAAAAATTCATTCACTAATGCTTGCAACTAGAATGTCTTGTACAGCAGGCTGAGGTGCGGCCCATGGACTTCACAGGGACTTGGTAATGGCCCATCCGCATCAGCTAATTCTTTCTTCCTTTGCATTTCTGGCTTGTTTTGGGTTTTTTGGTGGTTTTCTTTTTTTCCTAGGGGAGGGAGGTGGACCACAAGAATAAAGTGAGGCAGCTTTGTGGAAAAACATTACTGTAAATGCTGTGAATAGGACCTACCGCTACCTTTCAGTCCTTCAAATTTCAGTGCAATTAAGAAATGGAGGAGACTAATGGAGGTTGGGTGTAGCTCTGATGGGTATGGCAACCTGTGCTCTATTAATTTATTCCTGGATAAGATTTACTCAAATATTTTAGCTTCACTTTCATGCAAACTACTGGAACCTTGTCATAGGTTTGCTTGTCTGGTGCCTTAGGCAGCTATACCAAGTGTTTGAGTTTCTTCTGATAATGAACAATTGAAGCTAACTGAAAACGCCTATATTTTTATAATTGATTTAGCAGTTGATTGTCTCTCAAGATTAATGATTCCCCTGTGCTCAGAAAATAATGTTGTTAGTTGATGCCTGAAGCCATATTATTTTTATTGCAAATATCATGGATGAAACATCATTTTTGTCAATTATGATTTGAGGGGATGAAACAGATTGTTCATAAATGTAGAGAATAAAAAATACAATTTTCAAGACCACCATATAGACCATAGCTGATGACCATTTCGTTATAAAAGAGATACCCATAAGTACATTTGATATATTAATTCTTCTCCATTATGAAACATGAAGCAAGGAACTCGCAGCAAGTCCTATTTTTACAGTGCAGTCATAAGATTGCTTCCATTTCTGCTTCTACCCTCATTTCATTTTCATAGCTTCATTCACTACATGCCTATTAAAAACCTTATTATATTTCTTCCAACCTATTAGAAAGACTTGTAAAAAATTTCTGGATGTCTTGAAAGCTTTGTAAAAGAAACAATTAAATGTAAAATTGTCCAGAACAGGATCCCCAGAAACTATTCTCGAATGCATTGGGCCTATTTCTATTCATCATTGTACTCACAAAGAGTAGGAATAATACCACCGATGCCAGTTGTGCGAACAGCAGATTGTTCTGTTTTGCATATTCTACCAAAAATGGTCATTAGTACTGCAAAACTGAGCAGTCAAAAGTTAGAAACTGACAATATTATGAAAAGAAGCATTAGGAAATTGCTTTAAGGAGGGCAAGTAGGGATAATTTGCATCTTAATGTGTGGGTACAAAACCTGGAAATCTACCAAAGGTGGATGTCTGGATATCTGCCTTTGAGGAAGAATTCTTTATGAAAATATTAGATAGGAAGTATAGATCTAAGATTCATCAGTGAGTTTGACAGCATCTTTATATTACCATCAGTAAGACGATGAAAATATCTGAGATATGTTAAGAATTAAACAAGAACAGCCATAGGCTAATTCAAGAGAATCATAAAAGAAAGCCATGAACACTCTCCATACTGACTTAGAAAGATTTAATAAGACAGAGGCTCTACAAAGACCAACAGAGAACAGGCCAGCGTGGCAGAGATGTGTTCATCCCCTTGCTGTGAGAAGGATTCAGGTGGGGCAAGAAGGTGGTTTATTTTCTTCTTGATACCTTGATCCCTAGCACAAAAACCTCTGAGAAATACCGGGGAAACATATGGGCATCTTTTGGTTCGGCTTTGTTGCAGGGGCATCTGTTTTATGGTTTCACTGGTCTTGCACATGAAACAGAAGATAGTGAACCTGCGTGATAGTGTTTTCTTTCTGCAAGAATTGATTCTATATTTTCTTCTTCCCCCTACCCTCAGTCCCTCCAGAATTTTGTCTGTCATACATGTGTAGATGTTATGCTGGCAGAGGCTGACAAAGAAGCTACTCTGTCAAGCCATAACCTCACAGTCTTCATCCTCCAGCTTTCAGTGATCTTAGCTCAAGGCTGCAGAATACTGAAATCTGAAGATCTTCAGACTTCAAATTGATGAAAAAGAAATACAGAGAGTGGAGAATGAGTTTTATGTGTCCAGAACTGACTCCAATTCTCAGATGATGAGTGACGGGTTAGAGCTTTTGGAGAGCTGCAGGTTTCCTATGGCTTTGCTGTAATCTAGGTAACAAAGCAAGCTCGTCATCTAGCACAGCTCAACAAAGACGACTGCCGGACAGCAAGCGCTAGTCCTAGATGCAAAGTCCACAAGCAGTCCCTAATTATGGACCGAGTTGGCCACTTAAGGCTTTGTATTTTCAGTCAGAGTAGACTTAGTGCCTCTATGAGCTCTTCAAGGAGCATCGCTTATCTCTTTCCTTCAGCTTCAGCCAAATGTTTATTTGTGAGCTGCTGCTGTCAAAAGCATAAGCCATCCCGATGCTGATGAGTACGGTCAGAGGCGGTGAAGCACGGCTTGCACTTCTTCTTGTCTTAATCTTGTCGAACTGCTTCTCCTAAAGGCTGCAAAGGCAGCTGGGAGAGTAGACCTCCATGTGACATGTAAATGGAGGATTTGGCAGCAATAGCACCACTTCCACTCGCTGCTCTTGAGTGTGCACCTTTGGGGGTGGGGGAACTCATGATGTATAGAGCAGCGATGAATTTAGCATATACTGCGCTAGTTAGAGAGTAGAGCCATGAAGAACATCGCTTAGCGCTTAATATATGCACTTTTGAAATGCAGCGCACTAAATCCCTCTTTATTCCCAGAAGTATCACAGCAGTCTTCCAGCAAGTACCGGCCTCCACCTGCATACCTCCTTCTGATTTTCTGAGAATAACTGGAAGATAAGAGAAAAAAAATCATTTCTCAATTCTGTCATTCACTAATATGTCTGCTGGCATAATTACCAGCTCACTGCACAAAGGCAGCCAAACAAGTAAACCGATGGGAAGAACTGTTAATCTTTGTCATCCTGGGACACATTTCTAATATTCTAGTTTTCAATTCTTTTCACACTCCTTTGTACTGTGAGTCTGGATTTCGCATTCTCCATCTTCTGCATATAATTTTTGTCCTTTCCAGCTGCTGCCAGATATTGAATGGCTGATTGTATTTATGCAGTATTTTACGTTTTTAACAAATGGTTTGAACATAATTTAATATAATAATGTATCTAATTACCTGATGTTTTAAACTTTGAATTGAACACTGCCAGGTCTTTGACATGCTCAGTACAGCCCATAATTTAGGGCATAATCTTTGTGGGTTTTTTAACTTCCTTATGTTTACTTTTAGACGTTATAAATTTTCACTTCTATGGCATATACGTGTTTTTTTCCAATCAGTTTGAACTCTATTTTCTTCCTATGACCAGCTGTTACCTGTATTCCCGACACATCAAACTGCACACCTTGAAGCTCTGTCAGTTTTCCGGTTCATTAGTATGACGAAGGAGAGGATCTAATGCTGAGCTCCGTGGTGCTGCATTTGTCATCTCCCTTTTACATTTCTAGCCATTCCTTGTCTTTGTAAGCAAGCCAGTTTGTCACCCAGTTGAGCATTACTTCCTCACCTTCTTGCCCTATTCATTAATAACATTTTTGTTGCTGGATTAAAAGCTTCCTTGGAATCCAAGTGAATAATGTATTTACTCTACTTTCTTCACTTCACTTCTTTACTTTTGTCTGCTTTTATTGTCATTTCCTGAAAGAAATTAAGGTAGTTTGTCATGCATGATTTCCATTTTAGTAATCTTCACACTGAAATATTAAAAATTCTATTTACATGGAAGGTCTGGGCAGTTTACCAAAATAGAAATGTTCCGCCTATATTTTTAGATACCTGTCGTAATGCCATAAGCAATATTTAACATTTTACTGACAGTACATAAAGCAATGTATTTGGTACTGCACCCAATGCAAAAATACATTCTCCCATAACAGAAAGGAACTACAGCCTAATAGAGAACCAAGTAGATTCCATCAAGGCTTTAAAATGTCATGTAACATATATTTTACGCACAAAAATCTGCCAATCAAGTTTTTACATCAGTTACAGTTTCATAAAGTACCCTGGGGTGTGACTCTGTAGCAATGGGAAGACAACAAAGGAAATATGAGTCTGCAAAAATGTCACAAACACATTAAATCTAAAAAGTACCCATTACATTTGATGGAAGAAGAATTACTGTTCCAACCTATTTGGCTGTTATATATATAGAACTGGAATTCCTTTAAAATTCCTTGCCACTGAAACCCCTATGAATTCAATAGGGATTCATGGTGAAAAGAAGTCTGATTTGAGACTTTTGCCAAATGCTGTTCTTTTGACCTCACTGAAAATGTTGTGGGCACGTTAAGGGCAATATATACTTTTGTTAATACCACTCTTTTTTTTCCTTACGTACTTCATACATTGTTTTTTTGTGCTTTATTAATTGCAATATTAATTGCATTATTAATTTATTAATATTTAAAAATTACCATAAAGAAGCAGAAAAATGTGAGCATCTTCTCTTTTGGCTGCATGAAATCAGAAGAACAAAGCCTGAGTTTGTGACTCTTCATGCAGAGAGAACACAGTTGTGTTCCATGCGTGAAAAAGAATAATATAATAGTGAATAGTGTCTTACTTTACCAGTAAAAGGTCTTTGCTTTTCTGGGCCACGCTCCTTCCAACTACTTTCTCTCAGCCTTGCCCCAAGGCTAACATCAGGCCAAGCCAAACACTCTTAGGATGCCCTCCATAATGTTCTCCCTCTAAACCCCCTGAGTCCTGCCTTGCACTCCCTCAGTGGTGCTGCTTCTACCTTCAGTCTCACCATCCCTGTAGACATTCCAGTTTAGCAAATCTTAATTCTCGCCTGAACTCAAGGCTTTTGGAAATCAAAGTATCCACACCATCACCCCCATATTATCGATATCCTTTTTGGCTCCTTTGAAAAACTTATCATCAGAATTTTCCTCAGCAGAATGCTAACTCTTCCCAAATAAATCACATCTATCCAGGTGTCCCCTAATTCTGTTCCTTAGCATGGTTTCCAGTAATTTGCCCAGTACGGGTCAGGCTTACATTCCTACCATTCCCCGCATTTTCTCTGGAACCTTTTAGAGAATTGATGTCACATCTGCTGCCTTCCGGAAGCAAAGCAATTTTAAGCAATAGGTTACACCCTGCTGTGAGTAATTCAGCTCTTTCGTCCTTGAGTTCCTTTAGAACTTTGGAGTGAATACTACACAGTCCTGGTGATTTTCACTTTATCTATTTATTCCATGATCTCTTCTGCAGTAATTTCAATTTCAGACTGATCTTCAGATGAGTCCCCTGCCAAGAAGGGTTCTGGTTTTGGAATCTTCTCAGTTCCTTCCACAGTGAACACCAATGCAAAGAGTTCACTTAGCTTCTCTGCAACGACCTTGTCTTCTCCGAGTACTCTCTTTTATGCCCTGAAAAACCAACTGGTCTTACGGTTTCTGGCAAACTTCCTGCTCCTGATGTGTTTTGTACAGAAAAGGATTATTAGTTTTTATTCCTTTGTTAGTCATTCTTCAGGTTCTTTTTGGTCTGCTTTATTATGTTTTCACATTTAACCTGCCAGAGTTTGTAACTCTTTTCTTCTTGTGTCATTTGAACATGACTTCAGCATTTTCAAAGAGGTATTTTTGCTTCTAACAACCTCACTTACCCTGCTGGTTAGTTACACCAGCTCCCTCCTACCCTTTCTGAAGTCTTTCTGAAGAGAAAGTATGTATTTCTACTACAATATCCTTAAATAGGTTTCTTGGTGCCTGCACAGAGTTGAGACTCGGAGCTGCCCTTTGTTTCCTTTTTTAAAAAAATCCTCCTGTCTTACTTCATTACTCTTTTTTGAATTAAAAATTCAAAGGGTGCAAGCCCCTGGCTGTTCCTTGACCATGATCTAATCTGAATGTTGTTGAAGGAGATTCCTGGCAGGGTTCCCTTCCTCAGAGCTGTGTCCATAGAGAACAAAGAAATACAAATATGGAGACATTTGGGGGGGTGTAGAAGGTAGCATGAGCCTTGAGCTTCCCTGATAAGGTGACAGGGACAACCCTTCGTGGTATCTGTGTGACTAGGTGTTTGATGGGTCTTGCACACAGGGGGCCAGCAGAACCAAAGGGAATGGCTTGGTGCTGAGGCCTCCTTGCAAAAGTGGGTTGTGGCAATGCAGTGACCGATGACAAGAAGTGCAGAAGAAAGGTGCAGGGCTCTCCTCAGCCTCATAGGAAGGACCGGGCATGTCTCGGGTAACTCCAAGGTCCGTTGCTGGGGGTGACAACCTGCTTGTGGAGTGCACTATACTTTTGGGCATAGGGGAAGTGGCCGTCTGGTCTGGGAAATCTGTATCATGGCTAAGAGTGTTCAATTAAGGCATTCAAAATCAAAATTCAAAAGAGACTGGGGTTCTCTTCACCTCCTTTCCATGGTACTTTTTCAGACTCATGTTTCTCTGCAACCCGGTCCAGAATCCTTTTGAAGACGAGCTGAGGAAAAGCTGAAGTTTTCAGCCGAAAGCTGAAATCCAACAGTTAGAACTTTCCTCCTGTGCCACAGCACTTTCCAGGTGATGGAAACCAGTGAGAAAATGGGAAGCCTGGGCCCTGCCTACCACTTTAATTTTTAAAATATTGTCAAATATGAAAATAAACACGTAGGATTAACCTTTTCTGATGTATTCTAAATTTGGGATCAAAGAGATAAGCTTGTCACAGTTGGCTCCCACAGAAGTTGGGGAGATAAGACTCCCGAGGCTTTGATCAGCTTTGGCTGATCCAGAGCTGTCACTCATTCCCTGGTTTATATCCCTGGAATGTATAGTCATGGTTACAGTATGTTCCTCCTTTAGTGTGCATGGATGGCTGCTCTGCCATCCAGAAAGTAAAGGAATTTAAGCTCTTTGGTAAGATCACAAGTCAAGATTAAGATCTTGCATAGCATAAATACTGGGTTTTATTTATTTGTCCTCTAGCAGTGAGGCACCACTATCACAGGTGGGATTTCTCCTTTCCCAGTACACTCACTATACCCCATTTCCAGCGCTATCCATTTTGAGCCACAGCCATCGTACTTATTTTTGTTCTGCTCATTAGTATTTGCCAGCGGGTGGTCAGGAGGACAACAGAAATTCTGAGCAAGCAGACAGTTCTTCTGACAGGGGTTTCCTGGTCCTGCTACTGCTGAATTAGCCAGAGAACAGAGCAGAAAAACATTTTTAGAAAGCTGTGTTTGATGCCAAGTGGAAACAGAAGGCCAGCTCCATCAAGAAACCTTTCTTTACCGAGTTACCCGATGCACTACAACCAGCTAAATATAAATAACTTTATTAGTACTTCTTACAGCTTCGGGCTTTGAGAATAAAAGCATTCGCTCTTATGGACCATAGCAGTTCTCATGTGCTCTGCAGCTCATTTCAACAGCCATCACCTTTCATTTGTCAGCTCAGAAAAATTGACAAACTCAATCCAATGTCTGTTATTGACTGCAAAAGCTGCTATTTTCCTGGTAATTATCTTAGTTCATGCCACAAGTCTGAATTTAAATGCATAATTCAAATTCTTTTGAAGTTGTATGAGTCTTTGCTGTTTCATTCCTCTGCATTATGCTTGACAAATTTAGGTCCTATTTAACATTTCTAATTATTTTTTTTTTATCTTCAAGGAAATTATACTTGTCAAGCTATTCCATAAATACATAATTTTGAAGTAAGAATTTACCCATGGAAGCATATTGTCATCTTCACATAAGCAGAAATTATGAGTCAGCTCCCTTCCCCAATAAATTAGGATTTGACTTTACTTGCCTTGTGATTTCAGAGGCTTTCAGATTCACTTAGTTCACATTTAAAAAGTAGTTAAAATTCACTTTTTATCTACAAAGCCTAGGAAAAATGTTTTTCTGTAAATGATAACTCACATTTTCACACTAGCGTTTACTGGCTCAACCTTTAAGTAAGCCATCAACTATCAGGAGATTGGAAATAAAATAATCAGAAGTGGTAATTATGAAAGCACCACAGAAAGAAGAGTTTTGGTAAACTAATAGTATAATTAGTAACTAAGAGAGCAATGGATATTAATGTTTCATAAATTGCAGTTTAAAGTATATTTAGAGTTGCATTTCTTTGAAAAAGTGTGGCTAAAAACTATTTTCTTATTCAAAATGATGATTCTCTAAATTTGGAATCATAATAATGTCAGAGAGGCTACTCTGACACTGAGAGTGAAAAAGAGACTGTTTTTTTTCTTTAATTGGGTAAAATCTAGAAAAACAGCACTCTAAACATGGTAAACAGTAACCACTCCATAAGGTCAATGTTATGTGGATAAGAACTGAATTTTAAATTTGTCTTGAACTTGAAATGTAGGCTTGTAGAACACAGAAGTGTTCAAATATTCCTGCAAATAAGTGAGGTAGGATGACACAATGAAAAACAGTGGAATGGTCAGCTTAGATAGGACAAAAAATGTAAAAAAACTGTGAGTTTTAATATAGTGCATGTAAATGTGAATATATAATATGTAATGATCAATTATAAGTTAGTGATAACTACATTTTTTTCATATTTAAAAAAAGAAGTTTTGAAACCAGACTTTAACACAATAAAATTTTGACTTTGCCCCTGTAGCTGGCATATGATTGTAATTATAAAAGCTTGGGTATCGATGAGGATTGTTCTCCTGGGTAATAAAAGGTTGAGCAATTTAAAGGGGAATAACCTGAAATGGGGTCAGAGTTCCAGGTGATTTTTTTGCAGCTGATTTCTGTGAACGAGTCACTAAGGAATTTTTCTTGGGAGCATAGGAAATACCCTAGACTACACAAACTGGAGACTCCAGCCTGCTGGAGTGAATGTAACCATTGTGTGGGGTGCACTCTTGAATCAAAACATCTGGGGGTGTAGTTTCTTCCCATGCTGCAAGCAATTTATGTTTGTTTTATACCTTGAATCATGGGAGTTTATACCCCTCATACATTTTAATACTATCTAACATAACTCTTGCTATTCTTATTATTCATATAAAAGCATAGTCTTTTTTTAACTCCTGTTTAGCTCTTGTCTCTGAGATGTCTTTCAGGCCTGAGTTTGCAGGTTAATTACGTATCAAGAAAATATTTACTTTTCTCATTATTATGTATGCAATTTTTTTTGCTTCTCAGTGTCTTGTATTATGAAAAAGGTTAAATAAAGACAATTATTTTACCTAGCCACAAACATTTTACCTGTCTGTTATGGCAGTATGTCATCTTGTCTTCATTTTCCCCCAACACGGAAGCATCTGATTGTCCTCACTGCCTTCCACTGTACTGTTTCCCCTCCTCTTGTATCCTTTCAAATCCTGGCAACAAGAACATGAATACAGTATTTAAGAGATGCTGATGGAAACTTCTCATCTTACGGTGCTTCAGAATAGCGCAGAGTGCACAGATACCCAGTTTAATTTTATTTTTCATAATGTTGTCCAGAGAATATGAATTTCACCGTATGTCTTGGCCAGCAAACCCAATTCTTGGGATTGTTCTGAGGACTGGGTTTATGTGCAATTGTCCACTAGAGAGCAGGCTGAGACCAACAAACCCATTTTGTTCTTGTCATAAACTGACTTTGAACCCAGGTGTCTTAATGTAAATCGTTAGTACATTAAAGCACTGCACCTTCCAGCTTCAGCTGTGAGTATATATATGCTGCTATCAAACTTGATGGATATAGCTTGTGAAGCTTAGTGACCTAAGGTGGTGATAATAAAGTAGTCTGGAACCTGGATAACATTTTATTCTGTCACTATGGTTTTCTTGCTCTGGTGACATCAACTAATTTGTACTGCTTTACAGGGAATTTCTGCATCCAGCTTTTTAGCCAGAGTCTGGGTTTCCTCACGCTGCTCTTACTCTTCTCTGTCAGACTGAATTTCTTTCAGAGACAAAATATTGCTCGATATTGATTCCATTGTGCTGGCTAATTTCAGGTCCTCGTACTGCAGATCAGCTGAAGTGCTGCTCAAAATCTTGAAGAATTTTTTTAAACACAAAATAATCCATATAATATCTCCCAGCAAGAATCCTCTATTCTCTAATCCTTTAAAAAACCAACATTGAAGTCAATTTAACAGACTATTTGCATGGAAACATTTTTATCCTAAAAAGTTGTATTAACAAGAGTAGCCAGTTTTCACAAATTCTTATTATTTTTGGCTTGTTTCTTATTTTTCTTGTGTAAGATATTCGTCTTCTGTGGAAAAATGCTCACCCCAGAGGAGATACCTACCAGTGGAGAGATTTGGAGTTCCCCTTGTTACTGTCCCTATAGAACCCACTGAATTTTTGTACAAGTAATAGGGAGTTTTTTAGTTTATTTTCCTGTAAAAGAAGAATATCACATTTCAGTTCCCTTTTGCTTCCTCAGGTTTGAAAAAAAAATAGAGTACATCTGTTCTTTAATTTCTGTATCTCCCTGGGCTGTTGTAAAGCCTGGCCTCAAAAGACAAGATTTCTTCAGTACTTTGAACCCTAAAAATATTCTGTTGTATTCTGAGAAATAAGAATTGAAAATATCTAACTACTGTCTGTCATCCCTTCCCACAGCCCGTCCACCTTTGAATTCCTTAATGATTCCTGCTTCAAAGATCACACCCCACTCTGCCATCTTTACCGAATCCTCTGGTTTCTGTAGCACAAAGCTGCTGTGGCTCCATGCTAGAATTCCTCATTTACCATATACTGCCTTTGCCATCCCAGTCGATGCCTTCCTAATGTGAATATGCTTTTATTTATAATTGGTTTAAAGTTACAATAGCGTAAAAAATATGGATAGAACCTGAAAGATAAAAAATAATCGCGGCAGAAGCAAACGCTCAGCTTGGGTTATTTCAGCCTGAACAAATCGTGTTTGTCTGATGCAGATAACTAAAAGCAGAGTCTCATAATAGGGAAGTGCCAGGAAATCTTGAAAAGGAATCACACTGCCAACTCTGCTTATGAAATAAATTAGGTTTACTAATGATTATATTTCCCCTCCTATCTACAGAGGGAGCACAGAGTTCCTGTTCGGCGAAGCCAGGATGTCAAATGTATTTCCTGACAGCTCCAGCTCACTTTTCATTATTGATAAGTTCAAGCAGCGTGGCTGTTAACAGCTCTGCTCTAATTAGTTCAATGAGTTTAGGAAACAGCCAGAACTCGAGCGGAAGAGATGAGAATAAGTCACATATAATACGATGGTGGCACCTGCGCTCCCTCTGCCCCGCTGCCGAGGGTGTCACAGAATGATGGCTTCGTGCCTCCGGTGTCACAGGTCTCTTGGTGCCGTCTCCCGGGAATGGAGCGGTTATCAATGGGGGAGGAAAATGCCTTTGCATTTGTGCTAATGGGTATTTGGGGAAATGGGAATATTTGGCAAGCTTGAAAGGCAAGTAGGTCAAAGGGACCTCATTGTGCTGAGGTGAGATATGGGACAAAACCAGCAGTTCTTTTTGTTTCTTTTAACTTAGTTTAATTTTGTTAGCCCAAGCGGTATATCTAAGAATCCTGAAATATTTGTCCTTTTATTTTTTTTTTTTACCCCAATCACCAGGTTGGCTGAAAGGGTAATTCATCTCTTATCACAAAATGGATTTAGCACATTTGCTTAAAACCTTCTGTACTAAATCCCATATAAAGATGTAAGAAAATGATTCTGTATAGCAGCTCTTATATGAAGATTTAAGTATTATCACACTGTAATAATGAAATCTAAATATACAGCTAAGAGATGACAGGAAATTATACATGAAAATAGGAAAATGCTCTATAGAAGAAATCTAAAGCTTATCATAAACAAAGAAAAATTTGAAATGAAGAAGCAGAAACTCAGAGAGAAACTGCACTGAGGTTAAATGAGACAAGCATAACAGGAATTTGTATCAGGGGAATTAAAGAAAGACTGTGAAGAGCAAACTTGTTGCCCAGATATGAAGGGATCCATATATTTAAGATTATTTGTATGTGATGGAAGAGTAAAGGTTTCTTCCTTCAGAACGAGTCTGATGTAGTGATTACAGGTCATGTCATCGTCCAGTTGGAATTCTTGCAAAAGATCTTTGGGAGTTAGGGAAAGTTCACAGAAGCAGTGTGAAAAGCTGCTGCATCGTGATAGGAAAATCACGTCGGATCGGAAGGGATGGAAATAGAAAAATAATCTTCTTAGATATTAAAAATAGCCTTGAAAAATAAGGGGCTGGTAACAGAAATATAACGCTGTGAGGTATGTAGGCAGGTGCTGAGTACAGAGGCAGCATGCCAAGAACGTGAAATGTTATACTGAAAGCAGAAAATTAATTTTCTCATTTCTAATTAGGGAATGGCTACAATCATGACTGGTATGGGTGGGCAAAGAAGGTAACTCATATTTTGGAAGAAAACACTAGGGTTGCCAGAAGACTTGCAGTCCGAGACTTTATGTCTCCGTTTACTTTCCAAAGGACAACTTGGCAAGATTATCTTGGATTTCCAGTTCTGGATGGAGATAGGAGAAAAGATCAATATCTTGTGTTCTTCCAGCACTTGTCTTTGTCCCGTTGATTGTACCAGCTTGCAAAAAACAGGGAATTTGGATGCAAGGGCAGGTATGAATGGAAGAAGGAGTTTCAAAAGTAGAGGACTGGTCAGAGACATAGATACAAACACTTAAAAAAAACCCCACGAAAAACCCACAGAAAGCATCAGCAAATAACATACAGAAAGAACAAATGTAGCTGGAAAATATACTGATATCAAAGAAATGACAAGGTGTTCAGGGCACTGGGAAGATATTTGCCTATGACTAGAACCATCAGCGTGAAGAAAACAGCCAAAATTAGGAAAACCACCATATGTTCATAAAATTTTTAGGTGAGATGAAAAATAGCTGTAACACTAAAAATGGAACAGAAGACCGTTTAAATAGTATTATTTATATACTCATTTGTGGCCCCCATCAGAATAAAGTGCAAATAAAAGACAGCTCTCAGAGAAAACTCTGAACTGCTGTTTACCAAGGTGAGAGGCTGGGTTTAGGGAGTTCTGGATTTAGGGAGTTGGGAAACTGCAGAAATTTTGAGTCTGGAAGACTGAGAATACTCTAAATAGTGTCTTGACTTGGACAGGAAGGAAGAAAACTTAAATCCAGCACTTGATGCTAGTTTTCAAGGAGCAGATGGTACAGAAAGGTAAGGTAATGCACAAGCCATCGAAATCTAAGAACAGAGAAGAGAAAAGGTTTCTATTAGGACATGAAAATCATAGATATACCATAGTATTGGCCGGATTCGGTCAGAGATACTCATAATGCACAAGATTTTCTGGCATCCAGCGTTTACAATTCTGTAAAAATGTAGGCATCTAAACATAGATTTCAATGTCCTGAACTTTGGCACCTGAGTTTGAAAATACTGGATTTGTACCAAGCTTCCATCCGCACCACAATTCCCCTGATACCGTCCTCTTTGGTTTTGATCAAAGGCTGGTAACGAGTTGCATTTCTTACCATCTTTATTAATAAGTAGTTCCAAAATTCTACAGTCTAAAGAGTTACACGCTGAAGTTAAAACCCCTGTAGCAAGGCTGAAATGCTGATGCTCCCTATATAAAACGCTATAATATAAAAATCTAACTGCTTATTGCAGTCTAGCAATGGGCTGGGTTAATAACCAGCTGCTGCAGTGAACCCTGTTCAGGTATTCCAGCCAGGGGGGTCCATCGATAGGACTTTGTTCACAAGAACAAAGCCTGACATTGCAACCAATGTCATCTGATCGGTGAGGAAGCCGTAAATTCATATTCTTGATTAAATTAATTATAGACATTGACAACTGCAGTACGTACCAGCAGCTGCAATTGTAGTTAATGTGTTTTCGGGGTGTAAGCAAGTATAGGAGGAAAAGCTTAACTCAAATACAAATTCCTACTTGGAAAAATATTTGGAAGATGAGACTTGCCTAAAAATGAATCCCCTTCTCTAACAATGGAAATTATCCTGTCAGCAAGCAGCACTTCTCTGAAAGACAGATAAGAACCAGATGTTAAGATCCAAAGACATTGTCATGTTTATTTATTTGTCTTTCTCTCCAAATCTTGTAATTAGTTCCTGAAAAATTCATTCTATTAGAAAAAAAGACAGCAGCTCATTCACAAGTTCTTTTTACTTTTCCCTGAAGCTTTGAGAGTTATTTCAAGGTGTTCTACCAAACTGCACGCTCTGTATCCTGGCAAACAGCAAACATTACTCTCCGAGTCAAGAAGCTTATATTTTAGCTTACTGCTTACAAAATGTTTACATCTTCTACCTTTTTTGTCAATTTTGATAAAAGTTGAGTTTGGGGAAACCCCAGGTTTCAGACCCCCCTCCCCACTTTGTGGCCAACAGACTCTTTTAACTTTGCTTATTCACACACATACTCCTTCTGTGGAATAAAAGTGTAAGGGCAGGGCTAGAGTCTCCAGCATAAAATTAAAGGAAATTCAGCCTATTTGAGTGATGCCTGTTTTAAGAGGGGCTTTGAGGCAAAGCACCCCAGCTCTGTCACAGAGATCTGAATGGTCCTGAGACAGACAAAGGGCACAAATCATAGAATCACAGAATGGTCTGGGTTGGAAGGGACCTTAAAGACCATCCAGTTCCAACCCCCTGCTCTGGGCAGGGACACCTCCCACCTGACCAGGTTGCTCAAAGCCCCATCCAGCCTGGCCTTGAACCCCTCCAGGGATGGGGCAGCCACAGCTTCTCTGGGCAACCTGGGCCAGGGTCTCACCACCCTCACAGCAAAGAATTTCTTCTCAATATCTAATCTAAATCTACCCTTTACCAGTTTAAAACCATTCCCCTTTGTCCTATGGCTCCACTCCCTGATCAAGAGTCCCTCCCCATCTCTCCTGCAGGCCTCCTTCAGGTACTAGAAGGCTGTTATAAGGTCTCCCTGGAGCCTTCTCTTCTCCAGGCTGAACAACCCCAACTCTCTCAGCCTGTCAATAAGCTTCTAGATGGCAATGTAGGAGTTAATGGAAAGGAGGATTCATACAGCAGGCGGGTCTAATCCAGGTGTAACTTCAGATACCACATAACCTACTCCCAATGTGTGCACGAAGAAAGAGGTTGTCGTGTCAGGTACCACCTCCACAGCACGTGATCAGAAGAGCAGTCACAACTTGGCTACAAGAGAACTTTTCAGTATAATTCTTAAAAAAAAAAAACAAACACAAAAAACCCAACAAATAAGCAGGAGAAACCCAAAATGTAGCTAGGTTTCCAGAAAACGTGTCATTTAGCAACACGACAGGAGTCTGCTAACTAGAATTCCACCAAAAGGTTTCCTTCTCAGGCCATGAAGACATGGTTTAGTGATGTTTTTTATCAGAGTTAGGTTGATGATTGGACTAGATGATCTTAAAGGTCCCTTCAAACTGAGACAATGATTCTATGATTCCATGTATCACTGCTGTATTACTAGAAATCCTGAATGTTGTTAGTCTGGTTTTTTGAGGAAAAACAAGATAGTAGAGTCTATAACCTTTGAAAAAATTAAAAAATGATACATTTGTGGACTTAACAGAGGGAGATAAAAGAGTAGTTTCAAATTATTAGTGAAAAATAATTGCCAAGCATGACAAAAGCATTTAAGTTTTTTATTTAAAAAATAATATAATTCTTATGTAATTCTACAGAAGTTGAAAACTGCACTCCAAAATTAAAAACCTCATTGCTTAAAAATATAAGCAGTTATTTTGGAATGTGTATTTAATTCTTCTATGATGGGAGAGAAAGAGAAGGGAGCAAGAATTTTATTTTTATTTTGTTTCCTTCTTGAGAAATCGGGATTGTATTATTTTGAATTTGGTTCTGGCTGAGTTATAGATATTAGCTGAAAACCACGATAAATTCAGAGGAAGGGACCAGTTTGTAAGAACTCCTAATCAGTGTTCACAGAACAGAAAATCCATCATTCCCTGTGTATGATCAGCATATAAACACTGCTTTTGAAAGGTTAGTAGTTGTTATGGTTTGTCCTCAGAATCTTAATTATGAAAAATAACAAATTTGGCATGGGTAATTGTAGCATTATTAATTTTAATTCATTTTTCAAGAGTGCAGGAACACATATCCAGATAGTAGAAAACTTTTTGAACTGAATTACACTAATTTTTTCTCCAGATTAATTAAATGAGTGCTCTTTAACTCTCTCCGTGATCAGCCATAATCAGGCCTTTCATTTCACCTTCAGGCTTATGCTTTCCTGAGCGATGCCACTTTCATTACATTTCTTCTCCTTTTCTTGCATTTGAAATTGTTCCTTTTCATTCATTAACAAACCCTACATGAACATTTGTTGTCCATATGCAATTGTGATAATAGAAGTCTCGCGAATGGAAATAGCTATATGTTTTCCCACTCTGAGGGCTGGGAAAACTTGTCAGTTGAAATATAACAGGCTGCTTTTGCCAAGTTTTCTGGTTGCATCTGAATAGGAGTATCTGTGAAATTAAGTAACATTTTCATACTTGATGGTTTGTCAGTTCAAAAAAAAAAACATAGCTGATACAGCAATATAAATATGAAAACATATTAGCAGTGCCCTCCTCTGTTTTGGCAGAGCTTCAAAAGTAGCTATGAGCATGGCAGGTCCCTTGACTCAGCCATCTTCTTGCACACGTGTTGATGTTCCAACTTCCCTGGTCTACTCACTGGTGCAGTTCACCATGTGGATGGTCAATACGGGAGAACTATAAAGAGAGCTTCTGGCATAGCACTACTGTGTTGCAAGGCCACTTTCCATAATCTTTGAGAAGTCGTGGAGATCGGAAGACATCCCAGAAGACTGGAAGAAGTTTAATGTCACCCTCATCTACAAGAAGGGCTGAAAGGAGGATCCAGGAAATTACAGGTCTATCAGTCTTACTTCGGTCCCTGGGAAAGTTATGGAATGAATACTCCTAGGGGCTACCAAAAGTCCAATGAAGCATATGATTGGGAAAAGCCAGCATGGATTCACCAAGGACAAATCGTCCTTGACAAACCTGATCGCCACCTACGACAAAGTAACCTGCTCGGTGGATGTGGGGGGAGCAGTGGACATTGTCTACCTGCAGCAAAGAAAGCCAACAGGACGCTGGGTTGCATCTACAAGGGCATCACCAGCAGAGATAAAGGAGTCATTACCCCACTCTGCTCAGTGCTGGTCAGGCCTCAGCTGGGATCCTGTGCTCGGTTTTCATCCCCGCTGTACAGGAAAGACGTGGAGCGGCTGGTAGGGGCCAGAGAAGCACCACCAAGATGATCCAAGGACTGGGCAGTCTGTATGTGAGGGAAGGCTGAGAGAACTGGGTTTGTTCAGCTTTGAGAAAAGAAGGCTCAGGGTTGACCTTATCACCATGCTCCTGTATTTCAAGGGTGGCTACAGGGAAGATGGAGGCTCCCTTTTTACAAAGTCACATGGAAAAGATGAGGAGAAATGGGTAAAAGTTACTCCTTGGGAGATTCAAACTGAACACAAGAGGAAAATGTTTCACACTGAGAACAATAAGCCACTGGAATCACCTCCCCAGGGAAGTGGTGGATTCCCCAGCACTGGACACTTTTAAGATTCGACTAGTCAGGGTGCTGGGCCAGCTTGTCTAGACCAGGCTTTTGCTATGAAAGGTTGGACCAGACGACCCTTGAGGTCCCTTCCAACCTGGTATTCTAAGGTTCCATGATGATATGCACCCAGTTTCCAAAAAATGTCCTGTTTCCCAACCTGAAGCGTCCTCCTAGATGAAGATTTTAGACCAAGCTGCAGGACACCATTATCTCAACTGTGTCCATTGACCGTGGTGGGATCGATGGTGCAAAGCCAAGTGGTCTCCTTCTTGTCCACTGCTGCTCTCGCCCAGCTCGTTGCATGCCACTGCCTCCAGTGGGAACCACATGGGACACGTATGGCTGGGTTTGGGCAGTTTTCACCCGATTTCT
>JAHREE010000217.1:492332-515345 GCA_033628505.1 Tringa tobata
AGGGCAATGCTCCTGTACTACTCGCTTGGGCCTCGGTATTTCTACAAAGGGTTTGTATTTACAGGTTTGGTGGGTTATCTCTCAGGAAAAAAGTGTTAACGTTGGTAGTTTTCAATGCACAGTAAGTAAACTTTCAGTTTGCAGTGAGAAAGTTTGATTTTGATTTTGTTTATTTATTTATTTACTTATTCCCCTCCATCTCTCTCTCAAAACTTTGCTTCCCGGTGGTAATGGCCATCTCCCAGTAGCTGTGTGAGGGGAAAGATGGCAAGCCTCGAGTGAAGGAAATGCTACGTTTACTTGATATAAAAGCGATCTTAAGTTATATTTGAGATTTAAAGAAGGAGCTAGTATTGAAAATCACCAAGAACACGCATATCCGGTGTGGCTTTCGGGGAACAGGGGCGCTGCAGGTGCTTAGATGAAACAGAAGTGTTATTTTTATTTTTAATACGCGCTTTACCTGCCTTCTTACCTTAAATTCTGTGAGGTAGGTGACAAAATATTGGTAGTTGATATTCGGTAGGGTACTTGACGGTGGGGAAAAGAACTACTCCAGTGCAGTTGGACCATAATGTGCATGACATCAGAGATAAGGAAGCAGGGGAAAAACTTAATACAAGAAGGAGAAGGGAAAGAAGTCTGATACTCACCAGTTGTACTATATTGTGTCAGTGTTCCTATGGAAAGATTTGAGGTGATGTATTGTGGTTTTAGGATTCTCAACTAAATTTTTCATTAAGATAGACCTCTTTTTTTTTTTTTTTTGTATCTGAATGAAATTTCTTCCATTTTCAGGCGGTGTTTCAGTTTACTTGAAGCCTAGATAGATGAAAAAGAACTGAAAAGGAAGGCACTGTCCTCTTAATTGCAGAATCTTTTTTTGTCTGTTTTCCTTTGAAATACTGTTCACACAGACTTTTATACAGGCTACTAATTGCTCTAGAATTTAAGGATATTTTTTTCCCCCTTTCTTCTTGAGCAGTGTTACTTTCATGGCTTTCAGTTCCCATTATTTTTATTCATAAGCTCTTATGAGTTATCACAAGGATGAGCTTTAATTGCTTATTTTATGGGGAGCTGTAGTATTTTCTAGAATAGCTTTCATTCATGCAATTCTGGAAGTACAAATGAGCATAAGGAAGAGGATCAGCTGCCCCAAATCCATAAACTTAATTTTCCTGTGTGTGCTTGACTGCTAGCCAAGGCCTTGGCTTCTGCTCAATCAGAAATTAAGTGTTTTATACCCATTTCACACTCCTGCGTTCCTGCACACTGAGTTGAGGGAATTATCTCGCTGAACACGGTGATGTTAAGTAGAAGTAATTGAGTAAGGGTTTTCTTTTTTTTAATGTTCTCTTTGATGTAAGCCTTCTGCTCATTTTTCAGATAGGCTCCTCTCCCTGTGAAGTTGGTACTCTGAGGGACCTCCACTTAAGCACAGCTCTGTATTTACCAGAAAAGTAAATAGTAGCTATTGTTGTGTTTTGAATAAAGAGGGTTGCTAGGGAATAATTTAAAAGGAGATCTCACAATCACTTAGTTGAGAGAACTATTGTCTTTCTGGAGCCCTTTCACCAGAATGTTTTATTCGGTGGAGTTTGCATTGTGTGCTTCCTGCCTCTCCAAAGGCATCACTGCGAATGTCACATAGTTGGGAGTGTATTAAACTGATCATTTAAAGCCTAGTGGTGTTTTGGATTGTGTAAATCTGCTTTTGTGAGATATTTTAAATAATAGCTTAAATTAGCTGAAGCACTTTCTTGGCGTCTCAGTTAACCTGCCAAAGCTCAGTTTGTCACAGAGAGGTGTGAGGACATGTCTTCTAATTTCTTCTTTCTGCTGTGAGCTTTTTGTTCTCTGAACACTTTTCTTTCTTAGCAGGGTATAGCCCCAACCCTTTGAGTATGATGACTCAAGCCAGTTTGGGCATTCAGAATCAGACAGAATCATAGAATGGTTTGGGTTGGAAGGGACCTTCAAGATCATTGAGTTCCAGCCCCCCCTGCCCTGGGCAGGGACACCTCTCACCAGACCAGGTTGCTCAAAGCCCCATCCAACTTGGCCTTGGACACCTCCAGGGATGGGGCAGCCACAGCTTCCCTGGGCAACCTGGGCCAGGGTCTCGCCACCCTCACAGCAAATAATTTCTTCCACATACTTGATTTGTGTGTTTGCTTTGACAATTGACAGTTCTGGGCACTATTTACAATGTCGTCAATGTGTCAGAGAGGTGTGCTGGTTACACCAAGAGTGGATGTTTCTCCTTCCTTATTTTGAGAGTATGGCCTTAAAGATGATCCTCATTCATTCCATGAACAAGCCAAAATTGCTAACTTGTAATGTGCCACATATGAACTATTCAAACCCGGCAATTTATCTTCAGTAAATAGCACCCTGTAGGCTTCTAAAGTAGAAATGTTGTCATGTGCTGGCATTGTCTTCACTCAAATAACGTAACCTCTTTATGACAAGCTCACTGCAAGTCTCTAATACATGGGTTTGGTTATAAAAATAATAATTAACAAAGTACTTGTCTTCTAATGTTTATTTGTCTTCCAAAAGTGCTGGTGCTAGTGTTGCTAGGAGATGTCTTGCTGCTTGCAGTTACCTATGATGTATTTTTCTGCGTGGCTGTATGTCACTAGAAGGGTATCTCGGACTTAAGTTCTAGTGCTCAGTAAGGGGAGCCCAGGAAGAAAAGTGGTGTGCCCTTTTTATTTTGATAGGCTAATTATTGTATAAGAGATACTGCATTGGTTTGGTTTTCAAGAGTAGCAACAATAGGTGAGAGTTTGGGGAAATTTCTTTGAATTTGATCTTTTCCTTGAAACTTGCAAAGCTTAAATATGTGCAGGAGGGGGGGGGGGGGGAGGAGATACGTCTGTCTTTTGTGTTTTTTGAGCTGAAAAGCACAGAACTTCCCCTGTTGGGTCTTACACTGCTCAAGCAGACTTTCAACCATAAGCAGGCAAGAAAAAATGATGCATCACCTTTTTTCCTCTCCTTCTTCCCCCCAAATAAACTCCCCAGTGCAGGGAAAGAAGCAATCTTTTGTGCCACTTCTGTATGTTATATCTAAGGGAAAAGTTCTTCACCCATCTCTCAATTTTTAGAAGGGTTTCATAGGCCATAATCTTAGGAGAAACTTAGCAAGGGACTATCAGAATGGCCTCAGGTTTTTGCTGGTAAATGATGTAAGAAGAGGCAAACTCCTGGCAATAACTGTACGGGCAGAAACGAATGACTGCACAGGAAGCTCCCAAATAGAAATCTAGGAAGCACTTCTCATAGGCAGAAGTACAAAATAGCTTAGATTAGAGGCTTGTAGTTAGTGCAGTCATCCTAAAAAAGATTATGTTTTTTGGGTGAAAAGAATGCCAGTACATGATACACCTGAATCTTAGAAACACGCAAAGTGTTATCTATGAAGGATAAATTGCTCCCTCTTTGAATAGCTCAGTGCTCTGAATAGCTCAGCCATCTTATCCAAAACTGAAATTTGCAAACTCGCTTGGATGCCTGTCCCCGAAAGGAAATGTTGCATAATATAAGTTCCTGAAAAACATATAACACTGACAATTTTACTGTTAAAATATTAGTGAATGTGTGCTCTTCTTTGATTCTGATCCTTTTTCTTTAAACTTGTGGACATTAAAAGAATACAATCTCTGATAACTCTAGCTATGTGTTGTTTGCTGATGGCTGGTTTTTTTTTTTTTTTCCATAAACTATAGTTTCGGCAATGAAGCATCCTGCAAAAAGCGAGAGGATTATTTGGAATGGCCTGAATATTTTATGGCAGTAGCTTTTTTGTCAGCACAAAGAAGCAAGGATCCAAGTTCTCAGGTAAGAAGGCAACGCGTAAGAATAACATAACCTAATCTGTATCGCACGTTGCCTCAGATGCACATGTAGCACTTTCAGGGATTTCTTATTAAAAGTTATTTCAGTATATAGCTATTTGATTTTTAACATGGTCAGCACCTTTTGTTACAGAAATTCTCTTACTGGGCCTGACCTCAGGTGTATAATTCTGTGTGTACATTTGCAGCTTAGAGTTTTGTAAATCTTCTTTTCATCTGGAGGTTAAAAGAACACATGCATTTTCTCTCCTTTTTCCAGTAAATACAGTTACTGTTAGAGGAGAATAAAACTACTGGAAGTTTTAGATAGGAATTCTTTAAGACACAGCATTTTAAAGGTTCCTTTTCCTCACCTATGAGAGTATGAAAACTCCCTTTTGTTTGTTCTTGGGTTGGCTGGGATTTTCTTCTAGTTTGGTTCCTCCCTTGGGTTCCCCTTTCCCTCTTCTTCACTCTGTCCCCAGTTTTCACTTCTTTCATGTGAATATTGGATTGAGGCAACTGATACATCTCCTGAAACATGCTGTTCTGCAGGGCCCAGGCGTCCTATTAGTCTTCCTTTGTGTGAAAAAGTTCAGGAAGCAAATCCCAGAAAAAAAATGGAGTAAAATGCATTGAGTTACTTGATGGCTTCTGTACATTATGGCTCTTAGTTCTCTGAAGGGTATTCACTTAGGGCTAAATTTTTGTTACCTCAGAGCTGGTTGATAAATACATTGTGTGAATTAAAATCAGGACTATTGCCGTGTGGCAATATGGGCAGAAAACATAAGAGCGGGAGGCTTCAGCATTTTATAGGAAGGGTCCCTGTGCAGACTTGGGTTGAAGTAGTAAAGCGTGGGAGTTAAAAGTTCTGGTATTTTGGTGCACGTTTGTGTAAACAAGCCAGGAGGGTTCGTGAGCCTGTCTCTGCCTAGGTCAACACTACTGAATTCCTGTTCCATCTTCCATACCTTTTCTTTTGCTGCTGCAGCTGGAAAAGCTCGTTCGGGGCACTGAACTGACAGAAAGCTTATATTTAGTAGAGTTAATTCAGTGCTCCCTGAAATTGTTTCACTTCATAGTGGGACAAAGAACGGTGCTGGCAGCTGGGATGGGGGCTACTTCACCAGAGGGGTAGCAGAGCTGCGTCTGGGGAGATGTAGATGAGATCTCAGGAAGAAATTCTTTGCTGTGAGGATGGTGAAACACTGGCCCAGGTTGCCCAGAGAAGCTGTGGCTGCTCCATGCCTGGAGGGGTTCAAGGCCAGGCTGGATGGGGCTTTGAGCAACCTGGTCTGGTGGGAGTTGTCCCTGCCCAGGGCAGTGGGGTTGGAACTGGATGGTCTTTAAGATCGCTTCCAACCCAAACCATTCTATGATTCTGTGGCATATTTTACAGCACCACCAGTTAGGCCCAATTGTAGCCTTGCTCACTAGGTGGTGTGATTTAATATTAAGTGAAGCTTGTCTCTCTTAAATGTGAACTGTAGGACTGACTTTTAAAGTCTCATCTTTCTTGTTGATGCATCATTTTGCTGGCTGTTTGTACTACATAAATCTCATTTTATTTAGGTTGGTGCCTGCATTGTGAATTCAGAAAACAAGATTGTTGGGATTGGATACAATGGGATGCCTAATGGCTGCAGCGATGATGTACTGCCCTGGACAAGAACAGCAGCGCACAGATTAGACACGAAATATCCCTATGGTAAGTCTTCTTGTGCTTGATCAGTCCCGCTTGTGATGTCTGTATATGTGAAAGTTCAGCTGGTAAAATATCGATCAGTTTTTCTTCCACTCACCTGATTTTGTTAATGTGCCCGTATGTGGTACATCAGGATGAAAATCACAGCTCTGAAAATAAATGAAAACAGTCTTTATGAAGGACTGGCTTCCTGCTGAAGTCAGGATTAGCCTGTAAGTTGTAAATATAATGCAGCTCATTAGCACACAGTTGCAGTGTATGCAGATAATTGCTGCTTCTGTGTGTTCGTCTCCACAGAAATTACAGAGAGCATGTATATGCAAAACAAATACATTTTGTTCTAAAACACCAGTATTAAAAAAAAAAACTTGAGTGGTTGTGGGCAATTCCAGTGTTCAGGTGTTGATGGCTCAGACAATACATATTGGGAAGGAGCTGGGTTTTGTTTGTCTTGAGTGTGTGACTGTGTTCTGTCACTCCATGCCATTCTGCCTCATCTGGTGTACCCTGCTAGGGGTGAGGTGAATTTCATTGCTTATTTCAGCCTCTGGGTTTGATTCCCATTTACTAAATGGCCAAAAGGAATAAAGAGCAAGGACGGTTTCAGGGTAAACGTGGCCGAATGCTGCTTTAGATCTGTCTTTGCAGTAGGTGTAGTTTGGCCTTCTGCAAGCCTGCTTTGAAGGGTCCTTTGCGAATCTTGGTGCACCAATTATCATCAGGGTAGTAGTTAACTCCTCTGGGCCAGGCGTGGTTTGCAGGAACCAAGGAGACAACTTGCTGGGTGGCCTCAAGCTTCAGTGCTGTCCTCAGGGCATGGAAAAGGAGTTGAGAACTGCCTCCTGGCCTGCAATAGCTGATGTTGGGGAGGATCCCTGGTTAGACCTGATAAGGAAGCCAGGAGTGAACGCGCTCTTAAATTTCCCTTCATCTTTCTGTTTCCATACCAGTTTCTGCTGTACCTCTGTGGGGTGAGACCAATGCAGCAGAAGCCATGCATGCAGGAAGGAGGGGTATGAGGAGCGCCTTCATCCTGTGCTGCATCTCAGCCTGTCCTGGGCCTAGGAGCAGCAGGGGAAGAATCACAAAACTGGACAAGAGCCCTGAGAATTTTTCCCCCTGCCTGGGTGGGGGGGGAATGAGCTTCTGCAAAGAGATCCTCTTTTCCAGCCTTCAGTATTTCTCTTGGCCTCCTAATTCTAGTTTTCTAGTTGGAACTTCTAACAATCGGTCTGATGCAGAAATTAGACTTGCATGAGTTTTGACGTTCCCTGTGTTCACTCGGAGCTCTCTCAGAAAACCGGCATTACATTTCCTGGTTTCCCGTAGCAGAGCAGTGAAAGATGGTATGCGGCGGCTCAGCACGTAATTCATCAGTTTCATACTTGAGTTCTTAAAACCCCGGTACTTTGTCCTTGTTCGCTTTACCAATTTATTATAAAACCTCTAACGCTAGCTCTTAAGCTGGAGACAGTTTCATATTATTTTTCATAAGAGATGTATTCCCGATACTGGGGCTGGCTCCTGCCAAATTTTAAGTCTGCTCTAAAGCACAGAAAAACTGGTTTTATGTATAATGATGGTACCACAGTGGAACAACTTGGTATGACTGCTCTTTATTTATAGGGTGAGGAAACAAGTGTTAGCCCATTGATTGCACAGAAGGTACTGAAAACAGAATATTGATTTTTGGTTGAATCTTTGTGCTGCTGTAAGGTCTCAGTTCTGAACTAAGGTCAGTGTGGGTGGTCTCTAGGACCTGAGCATGTTCCAGGCACTCAAATCTAAGCTGACCAATTTAAACTAAAAATGCTGTATGAATTTATGAGGAATCTTTGTACAAGATGACCTGAGAAGAATTTTGTCTTTTTTAGTTAACTCTGACTCCGAAAGATGTGGAGTAAAGTATAAATCTCTAATGCATGATGTTTAAAAAATGCACTAACCAATCTAACAGGCTGGAGAAATGAGTTCATTTCTAGGAGTTGGTCTAACTCCTAACTAACCCTTTCCCCCAAGAATCATAGTCTTCACCTCATTAAAAAAAAAATCACAACTTTGTAACATAAAGTGTCTGCTGTGATGAATAAATGACCTATTTTGTAATTCACAGATCATTTAAACTCTAGCAGTTTCTTATTAATCTTGATAGCACAGTTGACAGACCAGACAAGTATATATATGAAAAAAAAGTCTCCTGCTTTAAAAAATTCTGGTAGATGCAGACACACATAGAATTGCTGCTAAAATCTCATTAAACTGTCATGTTTTCCTTTCCGCTTTTGCTAATCATCACAGCACTTGTGTAAATTGAACTTTTTAGCCTTGCTTTTCCTGACGAGCTTGTTCAGAGATGACACAATCTTGCCGTGTGCTCTGGTAGCTTTTCATGGGAATGCTGGTGGCACCATCACTAGAGCTGCACTCTGGCTTATTAGGTAAAGCTGATGGTGGCTTGGAAGATGGACCTGGGGGTGTTGGTCACAGCCAGCTGAATATGAGCCAGCAGTGTGCCCAGGTGGCCAAGAAGGCCAACGGCATCCTGGCCTGTATCAGGAACAGTGTGGCTACTAGGACTAGGGCAGTGATGGTCCCCCTGTACTGGGCACTGGTGAGGCCCCCACCTCGAGGGCTGTGTCCAGTTTTGGGTCCCTCACTCAAAGAAAGACATTGAGCGGCTGGAGTGTGTCCAGAGAAGGGCAACGGAGCTGGTGAGGGGGCTGGAGCACGTGTCTTGTGAGGAGCAGCTGAGGGAGCTGGGGGTGTTCAGCCTGGAGAAAAGGAGGCTGAGGGGAGACCTTCTCGCTCTCTCCAACTTCCTGAAAGGAGGCTGTAGTGAAGTGGGTGGGAGAAGACGCCTTTTCCCCCAAGTCACAGGTGATAGGAAACGGCCTCAAGTTGCACCAGGGGAGGATTTGGATGGATACTAGGAGAAATTTCTTCACTGCAAGGGTTGTCAAGCATTGGAACAGGCTGCCCAGGGAAGTGGTGGAGTCACCATCCCTGGAGGTATTTAAAAGACGGGTAGATGTCGTGCTTAACAGCATGGTTTAGCGATGTTTTTTGTCAGAGTTAGGTTGAAGGTTGGATTAGATGGTCTGAAAGGTGCCTTCCAACCTAGATAATTCTATGATTCTATGTGTTTTAGACATAGGATCTGCAGCTGCAGTGCTACGGAAAAGGGCTAGGGGTGGATCTGAATGCTGACCGCCTGGTTTTGTGTACTGTTGTGGGTCAGTCGTAAACATTAGCTCTCTTCCCATTTGCTTTGGACCACTCTGACGAGCTTTCTCCAGAACAAAGCTTGAGTGTTGCTCTACGAATGGGTCACTCAAAGGCTGCTCCGGAGGGCAGGGAGAAAAAAAGGCTGGAAGAAAACCATCATTCTGTATAGGCCTGTAATGCCAAAGCCCGCTGAGATGGTCTGCTTAACCCTCCTCCCTCCCTCCGGCCATACTGGGGGATATGCAACTCGTACTCTGCTTCACGCGGTGCAAATACCACTCTGGTGGGCTGCAAGAAAGTCATCTCGCTTCTTTATGCACTTTGAACCAAGACATACAAAATAAGCACGTGGAGCCGTGGGACTGGTGGAGCCTTGAGGAATCCCAGGGCCAAGTGCTCTGTAATTCTGATGGAGCCCCCAGTAAGGTGAAGAGGAGCCAGTTGGTGCCAGTTGGCCTCAGGGCCGAGGTTCGTTCCCTGGCCCTGTTTCTGTTTTCCGGCACAGACGTAGCAGGGGATTGGATCCCGAGGTTATCATCTCTGCAGAAGCTTGTTAGATCATCCCATAATAAATTTATTGAGCTCCAGCAGAACAGATGGATGCATTGACCCCACAGCTCTGATCAGATTCACTCTTTCATGGCTAGAAAACTTCCGATTTCCACCCTAAATTTATTTGTGGTTTGTTTATCCATTCTTGTGCATGCCAGCATTGTTCTTTTAGCTTTTATTCGCTGCAGTTAACCCTTCCTCCTTTCCCCCCTTCCCCTGTGCACTTACTGATGACAACAACCCTTTGAACTTTTGATGTGAGGCTAAAAAAGTCCCGTTGCTCTTAAATTTTACTGTATCTTGAAATTCAGCAATGTCTCAATTATCCTGAGTCTGCTGCAATATATGGTATGTATCTAACCTGCACCCTCCAGTTTGGGTTCTGCTCAGCTCAGTGTTAGAGAAAGGGTTGTGATTGATTAAAATAAAATTGTATTTACCTGTATCTGAGTGTGACCTGAGCTGCCACTGGAAGAAAGCATCAAAACGTGGTAGGTGGTGCTTGCTTTACCTTAGAGGGTGCAAACGTTTGCAAGCCATTTGGATATTATTGGATATTATTGATACTGTGCATTCCTTAGGAGAAGCTTCAAGCAGATTAAAACTTTTTTATCCTTCTAGTTACAGCGTATATTTGAACAGGTTGGGAGCATAGCCTTGTTATGGCAGAAAGCGCTGGGTGTTTTGTAGAATGCCATTTTTTCACGGCACAAAATTGGGCTTTCGTTGTTATGTTGGAACTGACTTTTTCCAGGCTGCCAGTCAGCGACAGGAGCAGGGATGTCTCTACGCACCAGGCTGGTTTTGAACACCTCCTTTACTAAGATGTTATTAAAATGCTCTTCCTGAAGCATTGTGTTCAGTACCGTGTGCAGAAGCTTCTTAATAATTAGACAAAATTCTGGCTTTCAGAGTCAAAAGTGAGCGCCCTCTGTTTCTGTTAGATGAATTCAAGGATTTGATGACGCTCAGTTTCCTCTCGCCGATCACTTAAAACACTACATTTCTCTCCCGTTAACGCAAGTCTTCCCACTGATGCTAGTCGCTGTGCTCCTGTTATGCCCTCTGTCTCCACCGTAATCTAAGAACATCCATTTGACAACCAGTCTCTAATTAAGAGAGTTTTAAATTAAAATGACTGGCAAATTTAGAAACCTCTGAGCAATAGAGAAAATATTGAGTAAATATGCTTACAAATATTTATACAGGTTCAGATACGATAAAATATGTGCTGTGGCAAAAAGTATGCTCTAATTGAACAGTACCTGCTGTGTAAAATGAAACAAACTGTTATCAACATTTCCTCCTGTTAGGATTATGAGCTTTTCCTCTTTTTTTTTTTTTTTCTTTTTTTTTCTTTAGAGAGATGAGCACTCGGAGATATTCAGGCAAATGTTACTTTTGTAGAAGCTGTTATTTTGACAGCACAAAACTTGATAAGGCACTCTGAAGAAGTGTGATGCGCTCTCTCCAATTGGTGGTGCCGAGCAGAGAGTTCAGCTGGAAAGGGAATCTACGGAAGACAGTTATCACCTACAGCCACCCACTCTCTTGTCCTGCAGGGATTTCTGTCCAACTCTGGTGTTACACATCAAATATCTAGAAAGTTTGGAGAGTTGGAAACACCAAGAATAATTTTTCTCATTCTCCTTGCCCACTAAGAAATGCCTCTGTGTTCTGCTGGGAGTAGAACCAACTTGGAGCAGGATGTCCCCAGTGGCTGTCACTCCAGACCCCGTTCCTTTAAATAATATTTCAGTCCCTTCTGTGATCCATGCAATGTCCAGTGTCAGGGCTCCAGTGAGTAAAAGGTAACTGGGAGATGGAGCTTGGGCAAAGATGGGGTGGACAAGGGATGAATATGAAAAGGTGAAGATTTTACCCAAAAGACTTAAGAAGTGGGCCAGGTGCCAGAACTCCCTGTGCCCATTTCTGTGCCAGGTTTAAGTTGAAAAACTCTGTGCTATTGCCATAGATCTGTGTTGGGAACCCAAAATATTTGTCAAGTTGTTTAACACGGCAGCATAAAACCTTAGGTTAATAAACGATGGTCTAGTGGCAGGTGTCCCTGCCCATGGCAGGTGGTTGGAACTTGATGATCTTTAAGGTCCTTCCCAACTCTAACCATTCTATGATTCTGTAAGTCAAAACTCGCTGCGTGACAATCTGTATGCATTGGAATACGTTCTTTTCAAATGTAACACCATATTTAGTGCATAATTTATGGGAATTCCTAGTCTGGCTCAGTAGTTAATCACATGGAAAGGTCACTCCCTCCAGCCCCTTCTTTGATTGCTTCTTTAAAAGGTGATGTGTCATGGTGGTCCCTACCCTAAGCTCTTCATCAAGCATGTGAACCCTTAAACAGTATTAAGAACCACTTTCATTAGTCCTGTGTTTCTTGTAAAATCTCAGAACACTTTCAGTAGGTGGTAAGGATACTTCTGACTGCAACCCACTAAGAGCATGTTCACATTAAGTGGTTAACCCTGAAAAATGACCATTAATAGGGTAAATAGGAGTCTCTTATTTACAGGTTGGCTCAGGGATGAGTTCTATCTCATAAATGCCACACAAAGCAGTATGCAATGAGGAAAGATAGAAACTCTAGCAATTAATGTTACCAGTAATAAGGCAGTCATTCCTCTGCTTCATTCCCCCCCCCTTTCCTCCTCTCATGACTGTACTAGCAGGCAGTGGGAATGTCAGAGCACACACAAACTTCTCGTTGCACGGTTATTTCTTCAGCTAATGAAGCCTTTCGAGAATACTTTTCAAGCCACTTTTCCAGAATAGAAACCAGCGTTGCAGACTTAATCTTATGTTGGCTATATGTGAAGATTTTTTTTTTAATTTAAAAAAATGAAGCACCGGGGGCCCCCATAAGGTATTGTAAAAATTATTAGTTTTACTAGTCTATTTAAACATACAGTTTTCAGAGTTCTCAATACTTTGCACCTATGAAAGGATATTTTAAGTTGTATTCTTATCGTCTGAGAGAGAACAGTATGTATTAGGAGGAGCTCTTAATAGTTTAGAAAACTTTGTGACACCCCAAATGTGAACTACTTAGTCATTGTCAAGAGGGATTTTGGACTTCTGGATTTGTTTTCTGTCTCTAATGGTCTGTACAAAGCTGGGCAGGTCTATAAGAAAAATCTGGGGATAACAGACTATTTATCTATAAATTGGTAACAGTGAATCCCTGTCTGCCAGAGGGAGGGGAATGTGAGGAAGAGGGAATGAAGAATGATGGGACAGAGCTTGAAAATATTTGATGCCTGTACCTTCTTAAGGACCATCTAGTAGAATATTCCTTGCTGGGGCCAGTAGTAGATGTCTAGGGAAATGTATAAAGCAAAGATGCATGCAATGGTAGTTCCCCAGAATATTCTTCCAAGTTCCAACAACTGAGGCCAAATGGGTTTGTATTTAATAGCCCTGTAGACTAAAAAAAAAATAAATATTGGGAGGAAAAACCTGACTTCTGGGATCATTGCAAACTTTGAGTCCTGTACTCCTTTCTGCAGTAAGAGATACTTGGTTGGACTATGGTGTGCATGAAAAACCTGCCTCCTTTTGTTTTTGAAATGGGAGCCTGCTGGGTTTGTTGGGACACCCCACTGCTTTTTTGTCTTGGAATGATTAGTCTCTGTCTCTTATTACTGTCTCTGTCTCTTCTTTCCACGCTGGAGAGTTGAGAGTTGTAATTGTTCTTAACTTCAGATTGTGTTAAGATGATCAGGAGGCAAAATTTCTCTTCTCCCTCACTCCAGCTGATTATCTTCTAGAAGTTATTTTTGGCCTGGAATTGTTTTCGCTTGGGAAGAGGTTTGTTGTTGAAAGTTTGTAGAAGTCTGATGAAAGAGCCTCTCTTTCTCATCAGTGCAGGAAGGAAACTTGTTGCAGTACTAATAATGAAACTTGTCTTCTTTTACGGCTGAAGATTTCTGAGTTTTAAGTGAAGGAAAAATATTTACTGAAAGGATTAGATTTATTTTGGTTTTTTTTTTAGTTCTGTGAGCCTTTGAAAACATTCCCTCACCCTTCCTTCTGGAGGCCTTCCATATTTTAGACTGCTGCCTAGACATAAGTATATTGTTCAAAGAAGCTTAAAAGTGATGTGAGTGTCCTGTTGACATAACCTAGTTCCAATTGTGGAAATAATGACACTCTTTTTCACTCAATCCTCTGTAACCCCAGAAAAATGATTCTCTGCCTGTTTATTGTGAAGGCTATGCAAGATTAGTGCAACTCGGTAATATTTGGAGTTAAATGTATTTTCTGGATTTTCTAAATGTGTAGGTTCATGTTACTGTGTACCTTGTACAATTAATGGCCTATGCTTAAAGTAGAGCGTGACCCAATTAGGGTTGCAATAGAAACAATAACAATAGTAACAGAAACCTTAATGCGATGGTGCCTGGGGTGGGCTTTTGTTGTTTTAGTGGGGTTTTTTTGTTAATTTCCTATTTTTTATGTTAGTTTCTGGCTTTAGTGGTTATGAGAAGGTGTGTGGATGGCATGGCCGCGGAGACGCTGGGGGCTGCTTGCAGAAGTCGATGCTGAGCTTTCTTTAGCATGTGTTTGGTCCTTTGTGACTTGTCTGCGTGGGGAAGTTCACGTGCTGTAAGTCAGGATGTAAATTTGTACCGCATTAGCTGTTACCTAGAAAATTCCACGTAGACGTTTAGCGCATACGGAAAACATTTCCATTCCGCAAGGATTCCCGCCTGTGGAAGGGCCTGCACTCCATTATTCTTTGTGTGGTGAGATCATTCACACAGAGGTCAGTGTATGGTAGCAGGTACGCTCTGAATTGTGCTAGGAAACTTTGCCTGGTTTAATTTTCTCACGTGCGCAAGGGAGAGGAAAACTACTTTTTTTTTTATTATTATTTTATTTAATCTGTTCTTCAGAACAAGCAGTGGAAAAACTCTTAATGTCTTCTGCATGCACAGGTCTCTTAATGAGCTCGAACCCACACCACACTTCAGCCCCTGTTTATGACTTAAGCCAGTGCAGCAGGCAGGTTCTTCATCGGTCCGTGTATAAATTATGGAACTTGCTGTCATCCCTAGGAGTAAACAGGAAGCTATCACAGAGATGCTAATGTTTTTTTCAGCGGTTCCTGGTGGACGACAGAAGCTGCCGCCTTCTCACCCGTGTTTCGATAATCTGCTGATGTGTAGAGCATAAAAACTTCAACCCTCAGGTGCGATCCGTCCAGCAGGAGCTACTGGGTTCCGGTGGAATAAGGCAGGGTGGTCTGTGGCTCCCTGGCCTAGCTCAAATCCCTGGAGAGAAACGAAGGACTTTGTTTTCCTGCTTGGGAAGTCTGGCACCTTTTAATGAGCAGTGAACTCACTTTAATATTAAAGCTGGGACTTTTATTTTTTTTATGGTTGAGCCTGTCTTGTGTGTTCTCGGGGTGAGGGAATCGCGCGGCAGCGCTGGGCCGTTCCGGGACCCAGAGGACGGAGCTGCTGGGTTTTACGTCGTGATTCTCCTGCCTTTAAGAGCACACAGCGCGCTCTTATAACCGTGAGGCTGTTCCTATCTGTGCATGTAAACACATAAATGAGCTGTTTTATACTGGCAATTAGATACTCCAGAGAGTTGTGAAGCTGTGAGATATTGCTTCACTTAGGGTGGTTGCAGCTACTTGGCCCACAGCCTACGGCTTTGTTGCCTGCAATAGGTGTTAGCAAATGGCAATGCTAATGCGCTTAATGATATCATTACTAATCGGCAGCCTGGTCACAACAATTGACCTTCACTGATCTTGGTATTTCCACTTTTATTTCTTCCTCCCTGCCCTTTATGACAAGCTGTGCAAGCGATTTGCCTTTGAAAGGACGTAAGCAGTTATATTGTAACACTTTAATTTTAGTTTGGCTGATTTATTTTAATGAGCGGTATTTATGAATTGGTTCTTCTCTTTTTTCTTTTCTTTTTTTTTTTTTTATTAAATCAGTGTGCCATGCTGAATTGAATGCCATCATGAACAAGAACTCGGCCGACGTGAAAGGCTGCAGCATGTATGTTGCCTTATTTCCATGTAATGAATGTGCAAAGCTCATCATCCAGGCAGGTAAGGAGTAGTGCCAGCTTGATTTGTCAGGGTTGCAGTGCTGCCTGCTCCTCCGTATCTTATCACGGATGTATTTGATGTTAAATTGCTGCTGTTAGATCTAAATTAATTGCACTGTCAACTTCATAAGATGCTACTTGTGGGGTTTGGTTTTTTTTTTTTTGCATCTGAACGGTGCCAAATTTTTCCAGTGCTAATTGCATCTTCTGTGATTCTAAGCGTGCTTCTAATTTAGGTTTGTAACTTCTTAGACCAGGAGCTGCCAAAGAACAACACAGGCTTTGCATATAATTACTGTCAGTTTTACTGTGCTCTGACACACTGAATAGAGTAGGGCAGAAAGAAATAAACTTCTGCATGACAAAAGGTCTGTTGGGAGTATATACATGAAATTTTAATTTGAATGTGATGCATGGTAGATATTTGAAGATTTTAAAATATCTTTGCTCATAAATGTCATAAGACTTCTATGATCCTACTTTAATTATGTCTTTCATTACAATTGTTATAAATCTGTGCCGCTGCAGCAAGTGTACTGGCCTAAATGTGTCGCCTTTTTTCAGATTAGGCAGTATCTGCAGTAGGCTTCAGTTCTGTAGAAATCTCTGCTTAAGGTAGCGTATATTTTGCTCATTGAGTAAAATCTTGCAAGCCTGGCATGGATTGCTCTTCTGGGGAGTTTCTCTCACCTCTAATGAGCACAGGAATCTAGGAAGGAAGTAGCAAAGTAGCGCTGCTTTATTTTGGTCAGTAAGGTTTGAAATGGAGAGAGGTGGAAGGGGAAAGATGATGGTATTCGGTAGTTGTGCTACCTTTCTCTTATTTATTTAATCAAAATCAAATGGTCTTCGAGGTAGCTTGGCTGCTCGTCCTCGATGTAGTCACTCATCCTTTTCCTCATGTGCTTGGGCCAGCACTAAATGGCAATGTATTGATATTCGTGTCTGGTAAACCCAGTAGGATGTCCACAGGCTCTGAAACGCTTGGGAATTCTCCTGGGTCAGCCTTTAGGCTTCTCCCCTGCCTGAATGATTTAGGCACAGATCATTCCGCAATTTGGGACAGCGTTCATAAGGGTTTGAACCTGGGATTGGGAGTTCTTTATAAAACAGAGAACAAAAGAAAAAAAAGCATCCTTTTATAGCTATGCATTTGGAAGGGGAATAGGACTTGGGGTTTAAGTTCTTTGGAGGAAATTTTATCTATTAGAGAGATAGAAAGATAAGTTTTCAATTACTTTTGCAAAAATGCTTAATTTCTAGTCTTGTCTGTCTTGGGGATTTTGCCAACAAGTTTTTGGTTCTGGTTTTCTGAGTTAAACTTAGGTGAAAGGGGGATTTTTCTGGCATTTTTGAAACAACCATCTTCCAAAACAGCTCTACTTTACATTTACCTTATTCTCAAATACAGTCTATAGCATTTTGGGAAGTAGAGCTGGACCAAGCAGTTCCGGAACATGCGGGTGAATGCTGCATTTTCTGATTTTGGGCACCAGATATTCCTTTTTTTTTTTTTTTTTTTCAGTGTAATTCTAACATTTTTTTCTGTATGACTTTTTTAGGCATAAAAGAAGTTATTTTTATGTCTGACAAGTATCACGACACTACAGAAATGACAGCTGCACGGCGGATGTTTGATTTAGCAGGTGTTATATATAGGTAAGAGAACTTGGGATTAACTTCATTTTTATTTTGGAAAGGAGGAAAATAGTGTGTGAAAGAGACCAACTTTAGGGCAAAAGTTCTTCTTTGCATCGTGCAGAGTTTTACTCTTCGGTGGTGTTTGTAGATGGCGTGCTCAGGATGCCTGTGAAAGATACTGGATTGACAGACTGTTGCACCATTCTTTTGGCCTTGTCTGTGGTTAAATTTCAATTTCGTAATGGTCCATTTGGAATACTCAGTCATTCCTGGACCACAAGAGAAATTGTGAATGTGGGGGTTGTTGGTTACGTTGTACTGGGGGAGAGTCATCGACCCTGCTCTGAGTAGGATGTTAAACTGGGTGATCTCCTCAAGTCCCTTAAACCTCAAGTGTCCAGTTCTTTTTTTGTTGTGGATTACCCGATCCTTATTGAAACTTTAGTATCTTTTTGTTGCAGTCAATTTGGGATGGTGTCAAACCAGCCACCCATAATTAATTCTTGGTGCCTGTAGCTGTTCAGTCTTCTTTTGTCAGCTTTTCATGTGAGAAAAGGATAAAACTCTGAATATTTGCCTTAAAGTAATGAGAATCTGAAAAATGTTTGAAGAGTGGGGTTTTTAAAGACACTGACAGAGATACCTAAAGACAATCTGTTCAACAGTGAGTTTGATGGCAATAACATGCTGGGGGTGAGGCTAATTATGCAGTCAGGGAGGCTTTTGCAACTCTAAAAAGTTTTACAATATTAATATAAAGACTTCGAAAAATTTGCAAACATAACAATTCTGACAGATAAAATTTTAGGATGAAAGGTACCTACTGGGCCAAGAAACATCCGTGAAAAAACACAGCAGTACTTGAAATTCAGTTGTAGTCCTTCAGTGTATTTCCTTTCTACTAAGACCATTTGACAAAGAGGCATAAATCATTCTCTTGCAAGTCAAATCTCGTAACTTCTCCAGGGTGAGAAATCTTTCCTGCATTTTGGATTGTTATTCTGGACCAAGTATCCAGAGTTTCTGTGGTCAGCAGCAGGGGCCTTTCTGTGTTGACTGTTATTCATTCTTGTATTGATTGTTAAGGATGTAGGTGGTACTTAATGAATCTCTTGAACTGAACTGCAGAGCTTAATTAGGCACTAAATCCACACTATTTGCATAATCCTTTGTTTACTGGTAGACTGGAAAATATATGCTGCGTCCCCAAATACCTTCTTTGCTAATTGCTGTAGCAGATGCTCTAATGATAATAAAAGGAAACATTTTGTGGCAGTATTAATTTTACAGTTCTAAAGCTACAATTTTTAAATGATTCCCTCTTAACTAGTTTGGGTTTTCCCCCAGTATGATACATAATCTGATCTATTCCCCTAGCACAAAAAAACCCAACTTTAATATACTGAGGCAAGGTTTGAAAGCGTTCTTTGAAAATTTGGCAGGAAAAAAAGTGATCAAAATAGTCACCAAAATATATTCCAAGTATTTTTTGTGTATACATAGGTATACATATATGTGTATATATAATACATATGCAGTATATTAAAATATTTTTATGGATGCATATATGTGTACCTATAAATATTTGAAAATATAATTGAAAATATATTTGAAATATAAATATATATGAAGAAAAATCCCAGCCCTGGTATCATGATGCCACCACCTGCAGCGAAGTTGTTAAAAGTCCTTTGACTCCTGGGTAATTTATGAACTCCAATAGCCGAAGAACGTACAGGCGAACACACTCCATGTGTCTTTTTTTGTCTTAGTCTTTCTTGTCCAGGTTTTTCTCAGTGTGGTGCACTATAATTGGCTCCCATAGAGATGAAAACTATGTGAATCCAAGGAGGTTTTTTTTTTTTTCCCCCTTATTCCTTCAAAAATTTAGCTGGAGCTAAAGCAAGCAAAATGTTTTAACTACTCGCTAACTAATATCTGTATTTTTCTTTATTTTAGGGAATTCAAGCCAAAGTGTAACAAGATCATCATCGACTTTGATTCAATTAACAGCAGACCAAGTCAAAAGCTTCTGTGAATTAAGTCTCATTAAGTCTCTAGAAGAGTGTGATTATCCTTTTCTAAAAAGCTGCTAATGCCTTTCATCTTCAAGTTACTTGCAACTTTTTAATGGCTTCTGTAGCTAAAGTAGACTTCTTAAGAAATCCGAGGCATAAAATGTAGCCCCTCACTTCGTCTTGTCATGTGGAATCTAAATCTGCTTAAAATTTTTTAATGCCTTTATCGAAACTGCTTAAAAAGTCTAGAGACATGTAGATGAGACAATGTAATGTATGTAAAGAAAACTGTTGTGATTCTTGCTGTATTCCTCACCACCTGCTCTGATGGACTGTCAGCGCTGATTTCACTCGGCTGAACGGTAGCGCTTACTGGAACCAGCAGTACGTTGGAATACACTAATATAAGCTGATCTCTCTATTGGATATGTGGATCTAAATAGCTCATCCTAATAAAGGACAAAAAAATGTTATCCGTGCAAATACTAATCTTCCAACTACCAAAACACTAATATTTAAAAGAAAAAATTTTAAGAACGTTCAACATTCTGCATGCGTTATCCAACAAACGAAATGCTGATTTTTCTTTTAATTGCTATTTAACGCTGTTGTACCTGGGATGGGGAGAGAGAGGAGTTTGTTCTGAGGCTGGTCCCTGCTGGACTGAGCTTTATAGGTGATTTCAGCTCCTTGTTTTCCCCAAAGGTCTAAAATTGGAAGGAGCTGAGAAGTAAATCACTTGGCTCTTCACCTTTCAAGACTCTCACTTGGAGCTGGTTTTCATGTGTAGAAGGAAATGATTCTATTGGTGTGAGCTGTTCCTAGACAATCCAACACAGCTTAGTCTTCAAATCAACCTGTACAGTAACCCGGTCATTTTTTTGTCCTTTGAGAGAAATCGGAGATTGTCAACCCATATTCGTATCTGTGCCAAAAGAGGTAATTACTGTGTTAGCTTGTTTCCCAGTGCTGGCATAGTACCTTCATTTTCATAAATGTTGCCTAAAATAATATCCTTTTTAATTTTATCTTGACATCTGGGAATAGATTGGAGTTCCTTTTTCTCTAATTTCATTTTTTTTAAATTAAATATGCCTAATGGCTTTGTTTAGATAACATTGGTGGTTGGTTTTTTTGTTTTGTTTTTTAAACATGGTTATACTTCAATGAGCTTTTATTTTCTCTATAAAAGCTTTGTTTCATATTTTGGGACATTATGTAATTTGGCTTCATACCAGTATTATTAAAGTCTTATTAAAATCCACTACGTTGAAGTAGACTCATAATTATAATATTAAGCCATGTGCTTGGCTCCAGAGTGCTGCTGTTTTTGCAATCATAAGCAAAGCATATTTTGTGCATTTGTGATATTACATAAAGTGTAATGCTCATGGACCATTTGGCTACTAAAGGGAGCTTTGTAATGTATTATAAGATGTGGCCATTTATAAAGTAATTTCTGACTTCCCCCCCCCCCCCCAACTGTTTTCCACCTCGAAATTGGTCTGTGGCTCACTGCCAGGAGAAGAAATTTGCACATATGTGGAGGGGGAGGTGAAACCTGAAAAATTACTTTAATAAAATGTCACTAAAACAGCTTATGCACATCTTTTTCTCTGGCCTGAATTAATAAGTAGAAGCATTTTGACTTAAACTGATCTGACAGTGGGACAGAGTGGAGAGGAGCCACAGAATTTTTGGGTTTGGCAGCAAAATTGCTGTTTTCTTCATAGATAATTGCTGATGTAAGTTCAGACTTAAAAGATATATCCATTGTGATTCTGATTACTTCAAGTATTTTACTGTCAGGCCTGGGATAATGGGAGCGTATAATGTGCATAAAAACTCAGGAGTTCTTTGAATCGATGTCCAGGTGTTTTTAGGAATGTAACTATTTTTTATCATGACTCTTTTTTTTTCCTCCCCCAGGACTTTCCTGTTTGTGTAACAAAAGAGCAAGACTGGAGATTATGAGAGCCTTTTAGAGTTCTTCCAGTTCTTCCAATCAATTTTTGATCCAATAGAGCCATATACACAAGCTTTCAGAACAATTGTCAGTTGACTTAGGCTGGTAAGTGGGCTCTCTGTGTGCCAGGGCACCCTCATGGAGAGGGGAAAAAAGCACACACACAACTTGAGACAGTGCGTGCTCAGTTTGGGGTTAATGTTTTCGAGCAAATCTTAAAGAAGGTTTGACCCTTACTCTGTATTTGTGCTTAGAAATCTGTACGCTGCTGGCTTTTTTTCTTTTAATAGTTCAGGAGTTGCATTGGCTTGCAAATAAAGAATAATTACTAGAGGAAACAAAGGCGACAGGTAAATTTAATGAACGATGTTTCTGCTCCTGAAGCTCAAATTCAAGACGAACAGAACCATTTGGTCTGGAAGGACCTTTCGAGGACGTTTAGTCTCACCCTTTGCTGAAAGCACCGTTGACTTCCAAGTTAGATCCAATTGCTCAGGCCTTGTCTGGGTGAGTATCTCCAAGAACTAGGATTCTGCAGTCTTTCTGGTCATCCATTCCCATACTTGACCCTTACTCTGTCTTTCTCTTTTTTTTCTTCAGTCAGAATTTCCACTGCTACAGCTTGTTTCTGTTGCCTCTCATCCTTTTGGTGTACGTGTCTGAAAAGGGTCTGTCTGTCTCCTCTGTTATCACCCATTAATTAGGTAGTCCAAGTCAGGGGTGAAGTTCCTCCCACCTTTAACCTTCTCTTCTTCAGGCTCAACAAATGCCTTTCTTCATGCATCGTGTGTTCCATCCTCTCACCACCTTAGTGTCCCCCCACTGTCTGTCTTGTACTGGGGACCCCAAAGATCACACCACTTCAGATGTGGTCTTAGATAAGCTGAATCTGGTATAGCCTGGTACATGGATAGCCTCCTCTGTTGCAAGGGCACTTCACCTCTTGTCCACCTGGATTGCTGGGTCCTTTTCTTCCAAGGTTCCTTCCATCCTGTGGCCACCGAGCCCATTGTTCTGTTCCTGCTGTAGGATTTCATTGTGTTTCCATCAACCCATTCCTCCAGCCATTAATACAGCTGGGCTTCGAACCGCTGACTCCTTGATGGATCACCATCGTGAAACTTCACAGGTCCCATGGTGGCCACCAGCACCTCTCCCATGGCAAATCATCCCCCCTCCCAGCCTGCTGGGGAAAGGGCTGAGCCTTCGTTAGGGGTTGCTTGAAAAACCCAGTACAGGAAGCTGAAAGGAGACTCTGGGGAAGCACTTTGGTAGGAGCATTAATTGGAGGAAGAAATCACATTGGAATAAAATGCTGAGATCCCATCCAGTTCAATCTAACTGTCTTAAAGGTTAAATCTAAACCCTGCCATCATCTAGATATTCCTTCTAAGTATTATACTCCATTCCCCTGTCAGAGAACTCAAGGAACTGGCAATCTTATTTACATAAATTTCATTTAAGAAAGGGTGGTTTTGCAGGCTGGCGTACTGAACGAGAGCATAATCTCCATCTTTGAAGCTTTGATCACTGACTGAGCATTTTATTGCTTTGTATATTAGGAATATTTTCACAAAGGTAACAAAAAGTATGCTGTGACCGGTACAATTGTTCTGATCTCCAAAATAGCCTGTGATAACGTTGGCAATAAAAGCTCTTCTGGTGCATCACTCGGCCCGAAATCTCCATGTACGTAACGACAGAAGCTGCAGCAGCTCATCAGCTACAAAAAAAATGAATCTTGTGGGGATTCTTAGGCTGTTGAGATACAACAAAAACAAAAATTGTGACTTTCCACTCTTGGCTTTTCTCTCTGAAGCTGGGAGATGGGGAATCTCTATGGAAGCGAGGTGGGACAAAGGGCAGAGGCCTCACCTGAGTGCCCCGAAGGGGCAATTACCCAGGGAAAGGTCTCAGCCAGGGGCCTGGGGTACCTTCCCGAGGTGGGGCTGGGGCTGTGGGGAG
>JAHREE010000217.1:530344-540628 GCA_033628505.1 Tringa tobata
GGTTGGAAGGGACCTCTGGAGATCATCTAGTCCAACCCCCTGCCAAAGCAGGTCCACCCAGAGCAGGTTGCACAGGAACTTGTCCAGGTGGGTTTTGAATGTCTCCAGAGAAGGAGACTCCACCACCTCTCTGGGCAGCCTCTTCCGGGGCTCTGCCACCCTCATAGGAAAGAAGTTCCTCCTCATGTTGAGATGGATCTTCCTGTGTTCCAGTTTGTGCCCATTATCTTGTCCTGTCATTGGGCACCACTGAAAAAAGACTGGCCCCATTCTCTTCACAGCCCCTCAGTCTTCTCTTCTCCAGACTAAAAAGACCCAAGTCCCTCAGCTTTTCCTCATCAGAGAGATGTTCCAGTCCCTCATCATCTCTGTAGCCCTCTGCTGTACCCTCTCCAGCAGGTCCCTGTCCTTGAACTGGGGAGCCCAGAACTGGACACAGGACTCCAGCTCGTCCCTGCTCCACTGGGAATTGCCTCTTGCAAACCTCCTGATCTACAGGACAGTCCTCTCTGGAACCAAACACTGCGGTGAGGAAAGTCAGCTCCTTCCTAAGGTTCCCCGTGCGGGCTGCCTTCCTCGTGAGTCAGCCACTGTTTTTATCTAAATTGGTATTAAAAACATATGCCTCGCCACGTAATCATCAAGTTGCTGCTACAGAACATTTTATTACCTTGATTTTGTGGCAAAATACATATTCATATTTTATTTTAAAGACAGACTTTAGCAATCTAAGTGATACCAACCTTGACATACTAATTAGAAAACAACAATTTTATATGGAAATGTTTATCACAACCCTGTGCTTAAATGAAAAACACCTTTCACTTACAGAACTACGATGCCTCATTTACGATAGCTTGGGTGGCCACAAGGAGGTTCAACAAAAAGAAAAGTGAACCAAAACTCTGGAAAATACTCTGTTTTGCAAACAAATGCCGCTCGTCGGTAATTCAGCCTCAAGGATGAAATACACTTTGGAGAGTTAAACAGAAACAATTGACTTGTTACGTTAAATTAACTAAAACTATTTGATCAGAAGAGAGGAGAATTAAGATGTTGCAATAACTTAATAGCGTGGTAGAAGGTAAATTGTGCAGTGCTCAATTTATCTGTAACTGTGCGCTTGGAGGATAAGCACAATCTTGTTAGCAATAACGATATTACTCTTAAGTCTTTGCTTAAATACCTCACGGAGGAGGAAATGAGAGACAAACAGCATCCTAAATAGGTTGGAATAGTTGTATTAGTTGGAATTAAACAGTCGTAGCTCCAAGTGCCTCACTCTGCGTCCACTCCCATTCCAAAAGCTCAAAGCAGAGATGGCAGAAATGAACACAACCCTTGGACTAGATGGTCTCCAGAGGTCCCTTCCAACCCCACATCATTCTGATTCTGTGATTCCGAGTTGGAATTGAATTTGTTTATTCATTAAAAGATTGTTTCAGTGCATCACACCCACAAGCCTTCCTCCCACCGGAGCAGTGGCGTGATTTGCTGGACATAATTTGCTCTGGTGTGCAACGTAATGGTGATCCAGAACACAAAGTGCTGAGAAATGCAATAGGAGTAATGCAATACAGATAACTTGGCAGATTATTTGCATTTAATAAAAGAAGGCTCAGCTCCTGTAGTTGAGGAAAGCTTAACCTAACCACAGCTATGCATGTCTGTATGCATGGGGGAACGGCGAAGGGAAGGAATGGCACCATATAGGATGTCTTATAGGCAGAGTAGATAATGCAGAGCCAAGCTCTGTCCTAGAGATGCTGCAGGAGAGTGTGGGTGGAAGCTGGGTGGCTGTCCTGAAGGAACAATGTCACGGGAGGTGTCACCCACTGGTGGCTTTAGTAACTTGAACAGGGAAGATCGGTGCCTGCCTGGTTTGAAGTGGCACACTCAGAGCTGCAGTTGGGCCAGTCAGAGCCAGTATGCCTTTCTGGTTAGGGACTGGAGACCATGCTGGCTAGTACTGGAAATGAAATAATTAATGGAAATTAAATAATCCCAGAAGCAGGCAGAATATGGGGTGGAGGGAGCAAAGCAAATGAGCATTATCTTTTATTCTGCAAAGTTCTCAGTGTTGGTATTGTTTAATCACAGAGCTGATTCCGGATAAACTGTTGTCAGAGGAGGACTACAAATAAAGAAAAGAGATCTTCAGATCGCTTCGGGATGTCCAGCGTGGAAAGGAGACGAGGCCCATTCCTATCTCTGCAGTGAGAGGTGAGGTGTGTAGGGGGTCTTGTCACTGATGTTGGGACAAGTTAAGGAGGATGTGAGCAGGCAGGATGATCACAGCCCTCTGGCAGGTGGGAAGGCATTGCTGACCTGCTCAGAGTGAGGTAATGCCAGGTGGCTCCCAGCTGGGGGACTCGAGGAGCCTTTGATCTGCCCTAATCAAACGCCTGGCACCTCTTCTCCCTCCAGTCAGACAGACAGACAGACAGACAGCCCTCCCTCCCAGCCACACAGCCCCTCACTGTCAGCCACACAGCCCTCCCTGATAGCCACAGGGATCGGGCTGCCTGTTACCAATACAGCGCATCTCATTCTTTTTGTTGCCTTTCTCTCACTGGCATTACCTTGAATATGAGGAAATTAAGGAGAGAAATTGCCACGAGCTTTTGTAGGCCCTTTATGGCTTTAATCCCCTCTCCTCTCCTCTCTGCTTTCTGTTTTCCTGTCTCCTGCCATCCGGCTTTGCAGGGACAGTGACCGTGTTAAGCTAAGCAACAACTTAGATTTGTTTGCGGCTGATTAGATTTCTGCTTTCCAAAGCTGTTTGAAATTGTCTAAACGTATTATTTGAACTAGGATTAAATTCTCCGTGCACAATCAAAGCAAGAATCTGAGACAGATCTACTGGATACGGGGAAGAGGGGAAGAAAAAAATTACCTGGCATGTCTATGGGTTGAAAAGTAGACTGTGCAATTTCTGGGATTCCCTTTAAAAGGGAGCAAGGGAAGAGCAAGAAAAACTGCATTTTGGAGCACGTACCCTTACAGAAACTTGCAGGGTGGTTGTTAAAGTTTGTTCTAAGAGGCTCTAAAGTTACTGGTTGAGCCTTCTGGATGGTTAGCGCAGAGCCTGCAAGGGCTGTTTGTGTTAAGTTGTATTGATTGCCTCGCGTATAATTTAATAAAGTTGAAGCCTGCTTTCTTTCCTCGCAGCTCTGCACTGCATCTGTCCTTGTTGGAGCGTTCCCATGGCAATCGTGGGCTGGATTTTTATTAGTTTGATTTACTCGATAAATAAATAGAAAAATAAAACAAGATAATTACCCGACAATGAATAGCTACCATATGAATACAGTGAAAACTACACCAAAGGCCACTGGCAACAGGCAACACTTCCAGTTTAACAGTAGTAGATTCCCAGTGTCATTTTTTTAACCTCCCCTGGCCCTTCCTCCATTAGGTGTCGGGCTCTAGTTTATATGAGTTTCACTGCATACAGAATGCCTCTCCTGGCTCCTCGTGTTCATACCATCGTTATTCTTGTTTAAGCAGTGGCAGCAGCTTTTATGGCTTCTTACTACTTAGTCTGAATAGTTACATTTGCAGGGAAGAAAATTCCTTCTTTTCTCCCTGGAGAAATGGTGGGAAAACCTGTGCTAGTAAAACAAACATCTGTGCTTCACCTGAGGTTCTCTCTCCTAACAGGCCATCACAGGAACCATCCAGGCAGGCTGCTAATGGGCCCCCAAATCACTCAGAAAGCCAATGTTGCTGGGTGATATGGGGGTCTGGCCCAGGGGGTGTGTGCCCATGGCGAGGGGTATCACAGCGTGGACGCTTTGATGGAAGAACAAGAGAGGACTAGTGTCCTGGGCTGAGAGACACAGGACTAACTTCTCTTCTAATGCTCAGGTAAACTGCACTTTTAGAAGACTGTGGTGTCTGAATTGGTGAAAATATAGTTACTTTATAGCTCTGGAGTGCGGGATTCAAATGTTTCGGTGTTTTCGAGCTCACCAGGTGCAGGGATGAGGAGAAGCGAGACCTGGGCACTTGACCCAAGCTGCAACAGGGTTATTTCGTACCATGAATGTCACATTCAACAGAAATTAGAAAGTTTGCTGAGGAGTTCTCTTTCTCTCTCTCTCCCTTGGTGGCTGCCATCCTGAGAACTCCTTGCCCCGGGGCTGGAGCCCTGAGCCCTTCCCTTCCTCCCGAAGCCGCAGCGCTCGCAGTGTCCCACATTGGCTGTCCCTGCTGGGAGCACACGGCTTCTGCTGGGGAATGGACTGGGTATAATCCTTGTATATTTTATATTAGTACTGGGATTAATACCGGTTCTTTGGTATTATTGTTAATTATTTCGTCTTATCCTATTAAATCTATTTCTATTTCAACCCTCATGTCTCCTTGCTTTCCCCAGTTCCCCTTTCCAGGTGGGGAGGGGTCATCAGGTGAGAGAATAATTGTCTGAACGACAGTAAGTCGTTAAGAGTTTTCTCAAACCGTAACAACAGGTCTGCAAGTCACTTAGGGGACAGGAGGGCTTTGGTAGTAGCTCATGTGTGAGTTGATTCTCCACTCTTTCTTCATTCAACACCAATAAAAGTGACTTGAGCTTTCCCAAGGAAGTCCCTAAGCTCTGGGAGCTGCCAAGACCTACCATTGCCTGGCCACTCCAACAACCAGCACCAGTGGAAAACCATAGGGTCTTTGCCCTGGCTCCTTGTACCCCTGGGGCAGGAGCAGCTGCTTCTGAATGGAGCCAGTCCAGGGCTGTTTTCTGCTGATCGCAGGGCACTTGTGCTTCAGTTTTAAAATCCTAAACGTCACATAAACTAACAGGACAAGAAAAATATTTCTTCTGAGCAGCGTTCAATGCACTGCTGATCAGCACGTGCTATGCAGGATGCATCCAGTGGTGCTCCAGCCGCATACTAAGCCAGGCTTTTAATCAGAAGTAGACACCATTATCCCTTTGAAGATCTCCTGTCTTCCCTAGAGGATCTCACACAAGTGCAAGACTTCCTGAGAGCATCTGCCGAGCGGCTTAAGACATGCCTGAGTATGAAAAGCTTCTAAACTGATGTTTGGAAACTGGCTTGAGCGCTCACTGAGAAGCAGTTGTAGCACAAGCTCACATTTGAGGCTCTTGCCAGGAACCCTGGATCCCATTTCACATCTCATTTCCATGAGAATTACATCAGCACTTAAGTCTTCCACTGCCGCTGGTGGAAATGTTCTTTAAATTAGTGCTAAAATGTCGGTACCTTCGTGGAGAAACTGTCATTAAGAGGAGATGCATATGACAGCAGCCTGTTCCCACCATTAGACCTGTAGAAACTGGGAGGCCAGGGGTCTGGTTTCTTGACTCCGCTCCTGGCCTGCTGTTGCTGGCAACTCTTACCATCTTGGGAATAAAGCCTGGCTCCTTTCGTGCAACATTACGGGCGCTTTAAAGGGCGACGTTTCAAAAGAACTAAGTTTTTTATGAAGAACCTCTGCTATCCTTACCTCCTCCTCTCCCCCGTGGTGTGAAATATTACAAGACCCGTGGCCTCAGAAGGTGCGTGGGCTTCTCTCAGGAGCCGTTGCTGCTGTTTCCGAGGCCAGTTTTCCTGGTGGGAATGCAGAACAGTGGGCCAGTAATTGTACAATTTCACCCCAGGAAACCTCCCGCTTCTGCCTAGGGTTATACCCTCGACAGACACTGCTCCAGAGTTATTACAGCCCGGATCAGAAGCTTGGGATGGGGGAAGAACCAACAGTTTCACCTTGGCTTTCCCCCACGGAGCAGTGAGAGAATTATGTCCCAAAATAAATGGGAAGAAAGCTCTTGGATAATCTTCTCACTCCAAGGAAGTCATTTGTGGTCTCTGGGGGGCGATGCAGATTATCAAGAAACCATTAACAAGATTTGTTTGCTCCTCCTGTGACCACGGGGTGCATAGGGCTTCTAAGCACTTGAGGGAAAAGCCTGGTGGCTTGGAGATGGGAACAAGGACCCTGCCCCTCTGCCACTCCCACCGAGGCTTGGGAACAACAAGCAGAAGTTTGTAGCCCTGGGTAGATGGTGGAACAGCCCCAGACATCTCAGAGATCCCTGGTCTTCAGCCTGTGTCTATTCTTCTGATGTGCGGAGACATATTAGGGAGAGAAGACAGCACCCGAGGGGCAGATGGAGAGGAGGTCCTGTATGGTTCGTGTCTGCTTGCAAGGTCAGGGCCTTGAGCCTTCTCCCCTGCTCCAACCCTGCTGACATGCCTTCTCTGCGCTGCACTGAGGTACAGAGGTTTTCATTCCACTCCTTTACTTGCTACTGGTGTTTCATTTGATCAATTTTCTCTTCCTTAACTAGAAAGAGTCATTTCCTTTTCACGGAATCATAGAATTGCCCAGGCTGAAAGGGACCTTTCAGATCATGGAGTTCAACCATCAACCCAACACTGACAAAAACCACCACTAAGCCACGTCCCTCAGCACCACGTCTACCCGTCTACCCGTCTTTTAAATACCTCCAGGGATGGTGACTCCACCACTTCTCTGGGCAGCCAATGCTTGACATCCCTTTCGGTGAAGACGTTTTTCCTAATATCCATCCTAAACCTCCCCATGCGCAACTTGAGGCCATTTCCTTTTGTTCTATCACTTGTTCCTTGGGAGAAGAGACCAAACCCCCCTGGCTACACCCTCCTTTCAAGGAGTTGTGGAGAGCGAGAAGGTCTCCCCTCAGGCTCCTTTTCTCCAGGCTGAACTTTTTATTTGTTTTCCACTCTGATTCCCCTCACTTATTCGGGACCTAGTCCTGCTCCACCCTGTTGAGGCTGATGTGTGTGTCACCAGCGCTGGGACACCATCAGTGACATAGGCTTGGTCTGTATACCACAGCATGAGCTTGAAGAGTGATTTTTGCTCTTGCCAGGCAAGTCCCTGAGGCAAATGTGGCAGAGCAAGGTCCTCTGAGGTCCCAAACCTGCAACGTGGTGCAGAGAAATTTCTCCCCCAGAGTCACTCAGGGCAGGGAGCAAAGCTGGGTGACTTTCTGCCTCCTCCAGCTCTCCTCATGTGCAGGAGGCTTCTGGTCTGGAAGACAGAACAAAGCCAAGGTTTGGGCCATCCTCTCTTCAGCCCCTGCCTTTCCTCCCTGTTAAAAAGATGCTCATGCATTGCTCAAATGCTTTTGTGGTGGGGTATTGAGTTGGGATACACCTGACCATTAACCACTTTACTGGTAAATAGTGAGAGTTTATTGCTATTATATGCATTTGGTTTTGGCTTGTTTATTTATTTATTTAACTCCTAACCCTGCAACATGACCCAGGAATTTCAGTGGAAGGCTTCTCATATCCTAATTGCTCTTACAAATTTTGTAGAGCACAAATGTTTTGATCAAAGGTCGTATAAATCCCATTAGTCACAGCAGCTGAACAGCTCTGATGGGAGCTTGGATCACCTGAATTCCTGCAGTAGTGTGACAGCTTGCACCTTCTATGTATAGATAACCTTTTGTTTGAGCTCCTCTGGCTGCTTGGGCATGGTGGGATCTGATGCAATGGGTGGGCTGCGAGATCTGGGCCCACCAGCCTTTCTCAATTGTGGGGTGTCAGCCCCACACCTCCCTTTTTCTGTCAGCCAATTGTGTTTTGGTCAAGTGTTTCTTGCCTGCTCTGGCTGAGAAAATAAATAGGACTCTGGGAAACAAATGGTGCTTCTTTACTTAGTGGCAGTGATTTATGCGTGTGCCAACGGGAAGGAGGAAATGCAAAAAACCCTTTGGCTTCCAGATATTTCAGGCTTCTGTTTAATGACACCCCAGGCCAGCCAATTTTCAGGGTGCTATTCCATTTCTTGGGCTGTTGAAATCGTTTGGCCTTGTGCCTTACACCACCACACAGGGTATGTCTTAACGGGGCTGAAAGGTATGGCATGCTGTGACTTGATTTCATTTACATTTGTGTAAATATCGCCATGTTTAATTTTAAAATGACTGCAGCTCTGGGGCGGTAAAGGTCGCTGAAAGGAAGGGTAGGTTCCTATCGTCTAAATCTGGAAGACCTCATTTAAAATCATGCTCACTCTTTGCCATTTCTGACTTTGCTGAGCTCATCCCGTGGAACTGCACTGGTCTCCTGGTTTGTTTGTTTGGTTGGTTGGTTTTTTTGACTAGCTCAGTCACTCTGGTTGGATTTCTAATGACAGAAGCGAGCGCTATAATTTCTTGATGATATGAAAAAACAGAATTCCAACAAAAAATTAAACTTTGAAATATATTTTCTTCCATTTAACTGAAGCTCCTTAAGCTGATAATTGACTGTCCTGGGTCCCTGTAACATCAGAGCTCCATCTCAAAAGGACAACTTGACTAGCCAGAGAAGGAAGCTCTAAGGCACTACAGGTGTTATGAGGTAAGTAAGTCAGTTTCTGGCTTAATGTGTGGTGCTGGTTGGGAATTTTCTGTCGAAAATGTTTTTATTTTTTCCAGTCAGAAGCTAGTGATTTGACGGCTGTTAGTGGAAACGTACCTATCAGTTTTGGCAGGCAAGTCTTCTCACGCAGGGGAAGGACTCTCTGGAGCAGGGCTGCATAAAATCATAGAGTCACAGAATGGTTTGGGTTGGAAGGGACCTTTAAGATCATTGAGTTCCAACCCCCTGCCCTGGGCACAGACACTTCCCACCAGACCAGGTTGCTCAAAGCCCCATCCAGCCTGGCCTTGGACACCGCCAGGGATGGGGCAGCCACAGCTTCTCTGAGCAACCTGGGCCAGGGTTCTCACCACCCTCACAGCAAAGAATTTCTTCTTTACTGTGGAAGAACAGAGATCTCTGGGTTTCATTCAACTGTGGAGTCTGGAGGTCCCCTTTTCAGCATGGCCCATGGCTACCTCTTTGCTCCCCCATCTTCTGCAGTTGTCTTTCCTCTCTCCTACTGCTGTTTTCCTGATATCTCAATCCAAGCTAAAAAGCCTTACAAGACCAGGAGACTTGCAGACTTGGCAAATGGCTTTGTACACACATTTCCTCAGAGGTTTCAGTCCCAGGAGCAGAGGGTGCAGCTTGTTTGTGGCACGTCCTGTCAGCCATCAACTGAAAATCACCGTATTGGGGACACCTGGGATCAGTTGAAGTCTGTGCCTCCCAGGGCACTGTGGGGTCAGTGGGATCACTCGCATGCATAAGGCTGGCTGATGCTACCGTTTTAAATATTTCCTTTCTTAAAGTTAGTTAAAAGTGAGTTGGTTGTTGTTTTTTTTTATTAAGTATAGTCTGCACGTCTCTGCTTCCAGGCACAGGGTGCAAGTGGCCGCTGAGCTGCTGCTGTGGAAGGTAGCAGGTATTTCAGCTGGTTCATTGCTAATTATTGCTTCAGTAAACAACAGCTGTTCAGATGCAGCTCAGCTTCTTGATTTGAAAAGATTACAGTGCCCAAACTGTAGTCTGGTATTATTGAAAAAGGAAAAAAAAAGTAAAAAAAAATATGTTATAATCATTTCACTCCCCTACTGCTACAGATTTTATGGGCCTTGTAGTGCGCTGTGATGTCAGGCATATTAATTGCTCGTGAGTCGATGTTAAGCAAATGAAACAGCTTTGTGCAGTGTTTGGACACTCGGTTATAGACAGTTTAACAGCAGTCTTCTGGAGAGACTGTGCATTAGTCTTAGATTATTTCCCAGCACCAGAGGAACAGCTCTTTCAAAGTAACTATAAAATGAACCATTGCTGCCGTGCAATAGCAGTAATAAGCTGTTAAGGTACATCGCAAAGCATGAGGTCAGAGGCAGCGTGTTCTTCCAGCCACCCAAGAAGTGTAATAGCGACTAATTAGTGCAGCTCCTTCAGAGGCTATTGCTGCAGTAACAGGAGGACAGAAAGGCAGAAAAGTGCAAGGAGGGGGCCCAGCTGCCCTTTAGATGAAGGAGTCGTTAGTATTAACCTAGCAGAGGGTGAAGGCCTGACCCAGCGCAGCAGTGAGTGTCATGGATGGGCTCTTGGCACTGGAAAGAAAACCAGCCCTGTTCTCTGCTCCGTGCCGCTCCTGGCCGCCTGCTTGCTTCCTGAGGATTTAGAGGGGCGTCTGCCTTGATTTACCAAGGAACAAAAATTAGGGATTAACTTCCCAGACGCACGTTTTGCTGCACAACGGGCAGCCCCAGCCCGGTGTCAGTACAGTGCCCACGGCCATGGCTAGCCACTGGCTACCGCGGGGCTGCCTCCAGCCCCAGCCTGTCCCCTCCAGCCGTGCTGAGGAACAGGCGGCTCAGTGTTTGAAGCAGGGGATCTCTGCGCCATCTGTAAATACCTTTTGTGCACTTAAAAAAAAAAA
>JAHREE010000217.1:540958-561471 GCA_033628505.1 Tringa tobata
GGTGGCCCCGGCCCGGCCCGGCTTGGCCGGTCGACCGTCGCCGGTGCTCGCCCCCGTGGCGGAGGAAAAGCACAGCAGGTTGCCGAAGGAGCTTCGTTGTAAGGTGGGGCAGGCCCCGGGAGGGAGCAGTTTCCTCTCCCTGGGGCGGCAGTTCGGCGGTCATCCCCTTCCCCCCGCCCCGGTTCCCCTGGCGAGGTGTGTGTGGGGTCTCCATTTTGTAGCGGGGCCTGAGGAAAGGCTGTCCGCCTTCGCCGGAGCTGGCAGAGCGTGAAGCACCTGGGAAGGCAGAGTCGGGCAGCGTATGCTTAGGGTAAAGTGCAGTCCCTGTTGGCACGGACAAGGTTTTATTATTTTATTTTATATATATGTATTTATTTTAGCCTAAACTCTTGCCTCTGGATGCCTTGGAGACAAACATTCAGGCGTACTGGCTTCTACTTATGCTTGTGAAAATAATTTAATAGGAGACTGAGGAGGTTTATTTTAGTTAATTTTAATAATCATCTGCCACTAAAAGTGATAGAACCGTGCATCTCTGCTGTGGAAACCAAGGGGTGTTTTTAAAATGTCTCAGCCTTGTACTGATCATTTAGAAACTCTGGGCTTTTAGAGTAATCTGTGGCTTCAGTCTGTATCAAAGGAATTTGGATATTTCAGGGTTGGAAAAGGGATGAGGGGGAGTCAAACCCAAACCCTCTGGGGTAGCCTTTACCAGAGTTAGGCAGGTTTCATAGTGATGTCTCCTGTGTGGTTAAGTGGATGGAGCCATCACCTGATTCAGCCTCTCATCACCAGCATCTGTTACATGGCCTCCCAGCAGCCACCTGTTTTGCCCAGAATCTTCTGGAAACTACTTCTCCTGTAGTTCTAGAAGTTATGAAGCAGAGCTACCCCCCTCCTTGCATTTGGTTGGTTTATTTTTTAGTACCCAATTCCTAATGTGAATTTTATCAGACCTGCATTCCAACTCACTGCCTCTTCCCTCCTCCTCCTGCTTGGAAGCACTTTACTACAGTGTGTTTTTTCTCTGCAAAGACACTTAGAGTCTATTGTAACAGCACCCTTGGCTTTTCCTTTTTTTCATTGTGGTTATTTTTGTTGTTGTTGGGTTAGCTGCTTAAATCTCTCCCTGCAAGATGTTGGGTTTGTTTTGTTTTTTTTTTTCCCCAGCTTCAGATTTATGTGTGATACCTCCTTTTGCTCTGTTTCCAGGGTTTTAGCAGGATGCACACACTGTATGCAACAGTTGTGGTGCTGGTGCCGTATGCAGAGATAACATTGCCTTCCTATTTCCTTAGTTTAACAAGGCCAGTAATCTCATTAATCCTCTCCACCCTTATGAGCTCTTCAATGCCACCGCTATTGTACTGGAATCTCACAATGAGTTATTTATCTGTTATGCGCTCCTCATTCTTTCCAGTCATTGCTTTCTTGTAGGCGGCTACATACCTTTCATAGCAAGATTTGCATTTCCTATTCTGAGATATTTTACTTCTGGAGCTGCCTGCATTAAAATGCATTTTGTTTGAATGGGCTCACTTCAGCGAGTGATCCATATTGTTCTGTATGACTGCTCTGTCCTAGCCATTATTTGCCACTCCATCAATTTTTGTCATCTGCAGATGTTGGCGTCACTAATTTTTTTTTTTTTTTTTTTCTAATACGTGCTTCCTCATCATGGTGAAGAGCACCTGGTCCTAGTATTATGGTCTTGCACACCCCCAGCCCATTTTTTTCCCTGGTAGTTCTTTTCAGTAAACACTAACGGGACTTTTCTACAGCATCGCATGCCTGTAGTTTCTCTCAGATTTTAATTCTTAACTGATTCCTGTCTTAGCTTTCCCTGTACCGGTCGGTTTCCTTCCTTTTCGTTTCCTTTTTTTTTTTTTTTGATTGATGTGAGGTTAATTGGTTCATTAGTTAGCCATTTCTGCAGTTTCAGTTTAAAAAAGATTCTTGGGCTTGGAATGTGGAAATACTTCATTGCATTGGGATACCAGTCTGTTCCCCGCATGCCTCTGTGATGCAGGGCGCTCTCCCGGCTGCCTCGGACGGCTCAAGTGTGATTGAGTAACTAGAGCCAGTTGAAACGTGTTGTCGCCTTCCAGCTCTGTTCTCAGTTTCTGAATTTCCTCCTCAATTCCCAAAAGGCTTTATTAAGACAGCTTTGTGGGAACCATTAACTCTAAGCTGCATAATTACGTTACTATGAGCTTTGACTTAGTTTATAGTGAGGGGGGGAAAAAAAAAAGCATATGTCTCTGGAAATTTATATTCCTCAATGACAGAATTTTAACACAGTAAATTAAAAGGTTTACTCAATTTACCTAGGAACTTGCAGTAATTAACAGCAAGAGAGTTTACCTGCAGAACTGCTAAATGCAATAAAATAGGTTCTGTGAAAACATGACACTCTAATGAGCTGCCATGTTTTTATGCTTGTTTTTCACCTTCCAAATTGCACATAAAGACTCTCCTGCACTCAAAGAAAGGGACGGTGTTGCTGTTTAGCTTGCTTTTTTAGAAGTGGGGAACTGAATTTAGCATATTTCTCTTCATTTAGGGCCACACTTTATTAATCCTTGCACAGCTCAGAATTGCAAGCATTTGTGATGCTAGAAATCAGGCCAGGATATTTTTTTTTTTTTAAGCATGTGTACAAAGAATGGTGCAGTTAAGGTAATCCTTAACTGCAGTTAAGGATTTGTGCCTTATTTGTGCCATACTCTGTGTGGTCACCCTCACTGCTGCATTTTTAGACCACCTAATGAACTCTCCACTGTCTTTCCAGCCTGAAAGGCCTAAGACATTTCTAGTGATCTGCAGCAAACACTCAGGTTCCTGGGATGGATGAACAGACAAGCTGCATTTTTCAGGTTTTGGTGGTGTACTTAATTAAGTATTTGCATCCTTATTTATGTAATTCCTGTTGAAAAATGGCCTGGGGGTGAGGAACGGGGCTTTAGCTTTTATTAGTGCTTTGACTTTTTGGTTTTTTATAACTCACACTGTTAAATTTGTCTGGTATGGTCACTCTGCCACAAAGCTCAAAACTTCAGAGGGAAAATTAAAGTCTTAAGCTCTGTCCGTCAGCATGACAGTTACACACCCTGTGTTCATCTTTTTCCCAGAGGGAAAAAAATTGCCACCTACCAATTAACTGGTTTTCATTTCGGCATTTTTTTTTGGCTCACTGAGCCCCAGCAACTTGTGTGTGCAGTCAAAGATCAATTTAATTTTATAAGCATTGCATATTTAGTCCTTAGCACTACTTGGCTGTAGATGAGAAGCTGATCAGCCTGGTGGGTTTGGATGTGGCTTTGCAGTTTAGGGGTGCGATTTCACTGTGCCTGGGCTGTTCAGTTTATGCTGTGTGATGCTCTCTGCTGTGGCTTATTTTTAACCCTGGCAGCTTCTAATAAGTGTCAAATAAGCAGCTTCTAATAAGCTGCTTAGAAGCTGTTTCTAATAAGCGTCTTTGCTTTGCGTTTCCCATCCCCAAAGAATTACACACTGGTCTCTTCCTTTTTCTTGAAGGTTCTTGGGCTGGCCATATGCATTGCTGTAGTTTCCCATTCCAGAGTTAGCAGTAAACTAAGGTATTAACACTTGTAGAAGACCTGTTTATCTTTTTTTTTCTTTTTTTTTTTCCTGAAAATAGAATTCAAACATTTTGTCATCTCAGACTCTCTGCGAATGCAGCCTAGTCTCTTGTAGACAATAACTTAAAACTGTTATTTTATGTGGCGTTTTTTTCTTTTACAGTCTTTCAGCCATCACTTTAAAAGTGCCTCTGAAGAGCGGCAGTGGCAATGGGCATTTTTTTTTTCCCCTTGTCAAATGCAAATCTCTCACCTCCCAAGTGAGAACATAAAAGCTCTTACTGGCTTTTTTTCTTTTCTTTTCTTTTTTTTAAATAACAAAATTAGGCCACAGTTAGCTAAGCAGAGTGACCCGATTCGTGCTGGATCAACATGTTATCAACTCGAGGTTGTCACTACAAAGTACGTGTGGTGAAGTCTGCCTGTTCCAACTAAAATCAAAGCGGTCTCCTGACATAGAGCAGTGCTGAAGTCAGCAGTTTCTCCGAAGTGGCTCTAAATGCAGATTGAAGGATCTCTTCTGTGTAGGTATGTAACTACCAGTGCCAGGCTCATTATTTATCATCAAATACATTTTGTCCTATTTTTACTGGGGAGGACATGCGAGAAAACAGTTCTAAGTGATTTTTTTTGTTGTTGTTGTTCTTTGGCTTTTCCTTATCTCTAAAAGATTTGGCTTTGTGAGGTATATTTAGTGTTTTCTCTAAAGTAGGGCACCTGGGGCATCCCATGGAGCAATGCACTTTGCTGAGTTAGCAGACGAGGCCGTTGGACAGAGTCAAAAAAAAGATGCTGCCAACTGTGAAGCAAATGAATCGATACCAGCAGGACTGGATCAGCTTGCTTCTTCCGATACACCGAGAAAAGCAATAGCACAGGTGCAATATCTGACATACAGGTTTAAAAAAAACAACAAATGTAAACACAAACACACGCACACACACACACATTGGGTTGGCTTTTATTGGAAAGCCTAGATGCAATCTATAGTTATCAATTTGTGGAAAATTCAGGACACATATAAAGTTAAGAAGGCAAATTAAAAGAACAATACAAATCAGACGAAATATACATCTCAAAATATCAGGATAGCATTTTGACTGGCATTGCCTAAAATACTTTGAATCTCCTTTTTTATTTTTTTTTGTAATATGCTTCTTTTAATTATACATTTTTTTTTCTTTAAAAAGATCTTTTGTTTATATATTCCCCAAGGTCACTATTTCCTGCAGGAGCATGTCCAGATCACAAGTCTTTTTTAGCAAGAAATAGGCTCATTATACCTACTAACAAGGCCACTAATTGGCTTGATTTGACTTCATCTAAAATGATCACCAACAGATACTATAATTTGTTGTTTATTGGTGCCAGAACAAAGGAGAAGGAACTGGTACGCGTCAAGTAGAAGATATATTTCATTGTTGACATGTTATACAAGCTTTTCATATTCAAACAGAACAGAAACATTTGACATAATTTAGAATATGAGCCTATTTCAACAGAGAGCACTTACAGCATGCTAAATACAGTGCTGTGGAAGAGCCACCCAACAGAACTGCAAACACCTAGCATTTTACATCTTCAAAAAGAATACGTAGATCAATTGACACGCCTCTGGGGTCTGACAGATCATCCTCTCTAAAATTTAGGGCCCTCAAGACTTCAAGGGTAAAAATACTAACAACTAATCTGTGCTTTCATTCTAATAGATGATTAGCATTCGTTATATGTGTAATTAGTTCTGTATGCTCTACCAAATACACACATACAGTAATAGCACTGATACTGTAGATTCGGTAGCGACTTGGCTGGGAGAAATTCAAATCTGTTTATCAAACAATCCTAATGTGCAATTTAGAGTATGTAATACCATAGACTCTCAGAATACAAAGCAGTTAGAAAACTATTTTTATTACATCCACTTGAACCATTCATAGTTAAGACACGTTCACTTACTATGTTTCGTCATTATAATACATGGATAGAAATACTGTGTAATATTTCAATGAACATCAAAAAAACCCCAATTTTGTCTCATCTTAAAAATATTTAATTTTGTGGCTGAATTTAGTGCTCATGAGAGTAAAGCTCTAAGAATGGTTTCAGCCAAGGTGTAGAACAGATGCCATAGATGCCACCACAGGCTTCCTGTGAGGAACCAGCTGCACGCTTCAGTTCTGTCCTGCAGCAAATACACTGGGCCTTGGAGCAGAGCATGCCAGATCTATGGGGTGGTGTGGAGATGCAGACTAGGCACTAAAACTGGACCTTCCTCTCCATCCCCAGGGTCAGTGTTCACAGTAACGGGATTTGATCTGCCAGCTGAAGGCCAGGAGATGAACCTACGGAACAGCCTGCCTGCCTAAAGAGCAATTCTGTAGCATCAGGTCAGAGGTACGCTTCTTCTATCTGGAGTTCTAACATCTAAAAGAGCTGTATTATACAGAAGACAAAAGTTGACATAACTGGATGAAACTACATCATTTCTTCTTCTTCTTCTACATACAATTTGCCAAGCACCTGAGACACTATTCTCTCCATTGTGAAACAAAGCTGCTAAAAAAACAACAGAAACCCCACCTGGTATGAATAAATGTCCATTTATTACGTTAGGGCTGGAAAAAGACAAGGAAAACCCAACCTATTAAAGTCTTCCATCATAATAAACGAGACTGATTTGGTTACTGTGCCTTCTAACAATGACTGATGAAGTGGCCCTGGCCTGGGTGACAGGAGAGGTACGGTACGGGAGGGGAGGGGAGGGAGCTGCGGTCGGATTCAGCCAGCCACTCTGGAGCGTCCCATCCCATCAGCAGGGTGATAGATGCACAGCTTTAAACCTAATACAAAAATATTAACACTTTTGGACATTAGTCATCACTGTTATATCTCTACAATATAATCCTTTATACTGTACAGCTATAACATAAAAGGTGCAATTCCTTTTTCTTTAAAAAAATCACACACAGCACATGTTTTTATCATTTTATTTTTAAGTATAAACTTTTTTAAACACTTTACATAAATTAACTCCTCTGAGACTAATATTTGATGTACAGTAAATTGTAATTCATATAAAAATCCATAAACAACTTGTCTCACATAATTTACAAAAAAATCAGGGTTTCCTTTGCTTATCTGCAACAAGGATTCTACTTGCCATTTTCCCCCCAAGGCAAACCATGTTAGCATTGTAAAATCCGTTATTAAATTCCCATGGTAGCATAAGTCACTTGTGCCAATGTCCTTTTAGAAAGCAGCACAGTTTAAAGCAGTTGGGTTGTCTATAAACAGTAATTTTTGCCCCACGTTTTTTTCTTTTAAAATTAACAGATATATACCACATCCTATGCAGTGAGAAAGAGAGAGGAAGAGAGAGAGAGAGAGACTACTTCTCGTAAGCAAAGGTCAACAATTCAGTAATATTTGGAAACACTGTATGGGTCTGTATCTTAATTAAATACAGTGCCTCAAAGGACCGGACAGCCTGTTGCAAAATCTGTAGGCCTTTTTTCTTTTCTTTTTTCTTCTCTTTTTTTTTTTTTTAATACTTTTCAGTCCAACTTGAGTGCAGCGATATGCATATGTAAACATATTCTTTAAAGCAGATCACCTTTAAGGTCATTGAGAAAAACAAAAAACCAAAACAAAACAAAAAAAAGTTTTGTCATTAGCAGTATCATTCTTCCGGAAGGCGCTCTTTTCCTTACAGAGTCTGTTTGGATTGTGCTACAGAAAAAAATCTGAGCAAAGATGTAAGCTTAGGCTCAAGTAGTAATGCAGCAAAACAGTTTGGTCTCCTTTGTAGAAGACACTGGTAGACAGTCTCTTTGGCAGCCTGAGCTAAGCCAGTGTGTTACCTCTTTCCTATCTCGCTTTGTCTGAGGAACTGTATATTGTTAGCGCTGTCTGCTAATTCCGGATATTGCTCCACAGAGAGTACATAGTACCCATCGTATCCTTGTACCTTCCCAGCACTGAGCAACTGCCTCTTTTCTCCTTCTGTCCACAACCTGGCGCCTTCCTCTCCGTCTCTGACTCTCTGTTGTTCTCTGGCCCAGGCACTGGAAAGAGCTCTTTGCCTGGCTTGCTCCAATATCCGGGCCTTCTCCTCGTCAAGCGTCATGCCGTAGCGGACGTGAAGCGCCAAAGCGCCGTATTGCATTTCAACGTCGGCAAACCTACGAGTCCTGCCGTTCACCACGGTGGTGGACTGGGAAACGGTGACGTTGATGCCGTTCTCCAGGGCCTTCCGCCCGCTCGTCAGCCTCAGTGTCCCAAGGTCACTCTCGGGGGAGGTGGTCTTGATAAAATAGTGCGTGTCCTTGCCCTCGACGGTGAAATGCAAGTTTTCTAGGTAGTAGGCGTTGTTCAGAACCGCTGCCACTTTTATGCAGTCCTCATTGGCGATGTTGAGCACGTTTGTTTGCACTTTGCCTTGGTTGACAGCCAGCATCACCCCTTTCCCAATCAGAGACTTCACCGTGGCAAACCACAGCCACGACTTCTCGCTGCCGGATTTCCGTCTGCTGACCTGCACTTCTGCCATCTTTCCCAGGGAAAGGAAAGCCTTTGCTTGTCTCGCCACTTGTTGTTGCACTCCGGAAATTGGCTGTAAACAAGAACAGACAGAAGTTTTACCAGCCATCTGTAGCCCTCTAGATGCCAAACAGCCAGGCTCGCTTGGTGTGCTGCCCGTGGACGACAACAGGATATGCCACAACTGACAGTGCCAAGGAGTTAATTAAATCTACATACTCTATGTACTGCTTGTTCTGCTGAGTTACAAGATTATTTTGTTTGATAATGTTCAGTGCTTTTTGTCTACCTGAGAACATGCACAAAAATGAGATAAAACTTCAGAGGCTACTTACTGGGCTGCACAGGACAGACCTCTGCAATACTAATAATTAATATGGGTAAGAGCTATCACACTACAGTGTCATCTCATCCTCTGAGCTGCTTCCACCAATTCCTGTCTACCGTGGGTCCAGCCGAACTGAGGAGATTTTTGCAGGTCACGAAGCTGCACTTTAGAAGAGGAACAAGCTTTTCTTTACGCTGAGTCAGGAGGTAAGAGTCTCTCTGGTAGCTGCAGTCTGAGACCAAGCTGCAGGGAGGCTCTTGAAACCCCTCAAGCTGCTAAAGGAAGGGGGGGGAAATCGAACTGTAATGATAGTCTTTACAGTAAAAGAGAAGGAAGCAAATGGTGCAGAGCAGAGGGGTGGAATATTGGGGACAGATGCCCTTTCTTGCAAAAAAAAAATAATAATTGCAGGAACTGATAAAAGGGGATGTGTGAAAAAGCTGTGTGAAAAATTAAGTTGTGTGAGCTGTTTCACTCCAGGTATCAACACGCTGCCTAAAAGGGACGAGCAACTTCTCCCCCAAGAAATTTAGTGGGGTGCAGTCCTGAATACAGCAGTGATTTGTTGATGGCGAACAAAGAGAAGGGGCAATGAATGAAAAGAAAATCTGAAATACGCTCGCTTGGTATTTAATTTTTTAGCATATCCGGGGTGTTCTTATTGAAAAGGTAGGTGTGCTATAAAGGGGAGGAAACGAGGTGCAGAAGCACAGAATGGAAAAACTAGGACAGGAGAATCTGTTTAAAAAGTTTTTTTGACTGTTAAGAGCTATGTGTAGCTCAGTATGGTGGAGCCCAGCCAGGTGGACTCTTGGTGAAGAGAGAGGGTAACTGGGGACCTGACAGCAGAACGGCTGTGGGGTCAGTGGGGCAGCCTGGCACTGTGGGATCAGCTGTGGTTGGGGTGAGACCTTGGAGCTGTGCAGACGAGGCGTATCTTACCTGTCTAACCCTGGGTCTCAGCAGCCCTAAGCTGTGAATGAGCCGGTATTGAGGGAGGTGGGGAGCAGACAGCTGCCCTAGCAGTTGTCTCAGCAGGAAACAGAGAGAAAGATTTAAATAGCTTTGGCTGCACTTTTGAAAAGGAGTACTTTTGGTTTCTGTAGATGATGCAGTTTATCTTCCAATTGACCCCTTCTCCCTTCAGTAAAAATACTGTTTAACTCACTTGATTCGTTACTGACAAATGAGGCAAAAGCTTCCCAAATTTCTGGGTGGGAGACCAAGCAGGAGTCATTAACAGACTCCTGTGAGCTTAATTCAGCCTTGCTGCTAATCAAAGCCTGGCAGAAGGTCTGCAAAGGCTTCTCTGCTCTGCCACAAGTGTGGCTTTTGGGAGGGGACAGTTCCTGAGGGAATTACGAATTGACTCGGACTCTCAATTCTTCTTCACCGTGGCAGATTCCTGACTGCGCTTGCTAACGAGTATGGATTTCAGCTGCTGTAAATCCTACATGAAAGGTATTGAGCACAAAAATATATTCTAGACAGCACACTCATCAGTGAGAGCGGCGAGATGCTGTAGCAACTTCATAATGACAAAGTTTGTTTATTTTTACATGTTATCCTCAGAGCTCTGAAGCAAAGTCTCAGAGCTCAGTAAAGCTCACTCACTCCAGAATGTTTCAAAATACTAAGTGGTTTGTGTGTTTACTTCTGGCTCCCGATTGCATTTGCTTGTTCAACAGTGAATATCACAGTCGCAGCTTCTTCCTACCTGAGAATTTTGAATCTCTGTGTTCCTCCTGCTTCTCTCTCTCTCTCTGTTGTGTCATGTGCCCCTTTCACTCCTCACATTGCTGAGCTCTTTTGGGAAGATTTTTGAAAACTACCCGTCTGCTCTCATCTCTTTGACCAGACTGGTTCATTTCCTGATGCGCCTTTGCTGGTGTTAGTGGGTCACCGCATTCTTTAGAGATCTAAATAAATAACCTCTGATAGTTCTTCACAGCCGTGCCTGATGACAGGTCTCTTATCTCCTGATACAACCACCTTGCCTGAAGTATTTGCAGTGCTGCTCCTTCACTGCTCCTGCTGTTCATGGGAGATGCTATTCTCATGCTGTGCTCTACGGCCTTTCCCTGTTACTCAATCCCTGGCTATTAAAAAATACATATAGCAGGTCACTTGGTGCATGCAAAATTAACTTCCGTATGCTCCCTTCTGCTGGGCCACCCTTCTAATGGTTTTTTGTCTAAATTAGGCTGTAAGGTTCTTTAAGATCATATCCTCTTTTAATCTCATAAAGTTCTGTATTGTGATTCTTGTTAAAAGAGATCTGGTTTTTGACTACTCACAATGGAATTACCCATTTTACTGTCTCTTAACACTTCCATCTTAACTGAGAATCGTAGGATTTTTGAGGGCACGGGTCTTTGAGTAAGTTTAATTTGTAAATATAATTTCTCAGATAGCAGATATAGATTTTAACTTCCACATTGATTTCCTCCATTATTTAAAACTGTAGCAGGTTTTCAGGACTGAAGTTCATTTTTTTCCTCCCAAAGAACTTCATAAGCACCTGGAGTTTTGGTTTTATGTGATGGAATGGATTTTACCTCAGGTAATTTCATTTTCAATATTTTATCTTTACATATAAAACATGGTTAATATTAAAGAGAAGTAAAATTGTAGTGGTGCCTGTTATGCATAATTTATATCACCTGTTCTTCTGTTTATTTCACAGTCTATTTTTTACTACAGTGTTCAGTTTCTGCCTTCAGGCAGAGTGTCAGTACAAATCTAATCTCTGTAGCTTCTGCTACGAAACTCAGACTTCTTAATAAGGTCTTCAACTACTTTTATTGATTATTGTCTTTCTGCATTTTTATTATTGCTGTAAGCAAAGAAGAGCTTATTTAAAATGGTACCTAACTTAGCAAATCTATAAGAAAAAAACACCATCTCTAATTTCTTAAATTCTTTTGAAAGTAGATAAAAATTAGAGGTTTGAAAAGCACTGTTCAGATTTAACTTAGCAAGTAACCCTGTCAGGATTACCCATGTCTAGTAAGATCTGAATAGAAGGGAACATTCTGTCCTGTCCCATTTGTATGCTTAGTTTTGTTTCTTACCGGTATGTCCTCCCATTGCTGGCTCTTCACAAGTTCATAAGAAGGTTCTGTTAAATCAAATTTTGGAACAGGGAAACCAGGAATGGCGTTGTGCAGATGGAAGCCGAATGTCACCAGCCAACTGTTAACATCTGCAAGAGAATTATTTAAAAAAAAAAAAAAAAGAGAGAGAAAAATATTAGAATTGTTCCATATTTTGCAGTTACACCATTTTTACATGGAATAGTTTTTGGCACAGTTGATTTCCTTCTGTAACATGAAAATTATTCAACAGTCCTCGTTTTGATATGGATGGATTTAGATTTGTCCTACAGCTACAACAGCAAGCCTGGGCAGTAAACTTGAAGTTCTGAACTTACAAGAAAACTTCTTTTTCTATGTAGGAATGACACTGCAGGTTTCGGCAATTCTGAAGGCCTGAGTGACTTCCAGAAAAACTACACGAGCACAATTAAAGTGAGATTTCCTTCTAATACAGCCTAAACTAATTGGGACTTTATAGTGAGGCTGAACACGCTCTATCTTGCACCTTCATCATCAATACTTTAAAACAAAGCAAAAAACAAGTACTGCAGAGCACATCCTGTCCTTTTGTTATGTATGTGTTATTGGAATGTCTTCACACTACCCCTAAGTAACACCTCTACAGCAAATTACCTTTTAAATGATTTGGCAGGTATTTTATGTTGATTCAAGAGAAATCTCACCCGCTTCAAGATGAGGTTGGACTGATGGGATGAAAAACTAATGAAATGTGTTACAGTTGCATCAGCAAGCAGACAGGATTCTAAATTAGTATTAGATAAATTTTATGTTCTGTTAGAAATAAATAAATTAGGGATGCCAACAATCAATTAGTTAACAATTGTTGGGCAGGAGTGGGTGTTCTGCCTTGTTTCTGGCTTTCTACCCTGTCTCTTACAAATACTAAGCTTAGCAGACATTGGCAGAATGCTCCTTAACAAGTCTAGTAGTTTTCATTTAAGAAAAACTCAAATGTGGAACAAGGAACCATTTTTTTCTGAATGTTAAAAGAATAAAAAATATTTACCTTCAAATAATTTCCAACCTTCCCAGATAAATGATGTGCCTCATGAGGCTCTGCATCTAAAACTGCCAGTCAGCCAAACTGCTCTTTGTAATGATAACCTTAGATGAGCAGTGTGTGTCTATGTATTCCATACATCAAAGATGCTAAGAAAAGAGCTAAAACTGTATTTTGAGGGCAGTACTTGAACTAAGTGCATCATTTTCAATGCCACAAAGAATCTGATTGCAACTGCATCCCCTACAGCACATGCTGCTAAAAGAGGACAGATTCAAAGGTCTGTTATTATCCTTGCTCCCAGGCAGCGCGTTAGCAACCCTGTTAATAGCTGCTGTTAAATTAATGCAAACCCACTTGATTCCCAGGATGCTTTTCCAAGCGGTACTCTCCCAGCTCCTAAGTAAGTGGGGCTGAGCCCCGCCTGTAATCTGGCACTGCCTGGGTAAAATACTTCAGATTATTTACATCTATTCAAATATGAAAATTCAAACGTATCTGAGCAATGCATTTTTCAGAAACTTCTGGTGACGTGCAGTCTGATTTTTTTTGTATGTAGAATAATGGAAAACACTACACATCACTAACTCTAGAGCCACAAAAAGCACGTAGGTTCCCTAAGAACTCAGTTACACAAGAAGCGGCGCGATAGCAGCTTGCTGTTGCCAAAAGAAATCCATTTTGTATATCCTGCTCCTTCCCTGCTCCTGGCTGCCTACTCACTGCTTTGTGCTGGCCCTGGAGCTCATTGGACTTCTCTCTCTTAGCCAAATTACATTAGTAGCCTTGCAAAAACTTATCCTGGAAAATATCAACCAACCTGCAGTGAATATTTGCTGCCACGTTAATGCCATGCTGTCACTTGGTCACAGAAAGACCCCTCCTGCCCTTGCTACCTTACACTCTCCCTCTTGCCTTTGGTCTTTCTGGCCCGTGAATATGCACTTTTTACTGCTCAGTAGGCCAGAGCCATGAAGAAGCCTGACTCTAATCCACATGTAAGGAGATTCTCATGAATGGTCTCGAGGGGTTCTTATTCTTGTACTGGCTTGAGGAATCTATTTTTTTCATTATAAGAGCACTGGGTAATGCCTAGCAGTATTGCAAGGAGAAACTAGAGCTCCTCTTTCCTCTCCCAATGCACCGAGACCTCGAGCTGATGCACCTTGTGTTACAGTTCAGTCAGTGGGAGAGGAAGAGAATTACTCCCTTGGTACTCCAAAATGTACTTTGGAAAACCCAGCCCCTCAGTATATACACTAAGATGCTCCAAATTATCTTTTTGGGTCAACAGTCCAATATTAAAGCACCCCAAGTACTGTGTAGGGCACAAGGTTTGGGTTTAGTTACCTAAACCTCGGAGCTAATAGTGGGTTGTGGATCTTAATCTCTTACGTAGGAACTTAAATTAATGTCTAAACCTAGATGAGATATTTCCAGGATCTCACATTTACTATTTCACTCTTCCTGATAAGTGTGTTTGCTGTAATTATTCTCACTGTTAAGCTCTTAATGCTTCCTCATAAACACCTTTTCCAAATAGAACATATTTAAGTACTTCACCAAAATTGTGAATTCCAGTCTAAATTGGATGTCTATAGGTCCAGCACCCCCAAGCTAAAAATCACTTTGTTGATCTGCTTCTAAACATCAAGTACTTTTCTGAACAATTATCTTCCCTGGGAGTTTCTTAACAAATCTTCCCCAGACAATATCCTCATCCTGTAACCCAGATAATCAGATTCCAGAGAGAGAACACGGAAAGGTAAATTTTTGAACAAATGCGAGACAGTCTTGCAATTAAGCAACCTCCTTTTACCTGTGATATAATCCTTCACATCGTGTATTTTACTGGCTGGGTTGTTATTTCTAAACATGTACAAATTAAAAGGAGCTGGATCTTTCCCAATTCTCTTCCAGATTTCAATATCGGGTGTTGTCCACCGGCCTGCCAGTATGTCGTAATCTCTCTCTCCGAAGTGGACTAGCTTGGTCAGTGGGTCGTACAAGCCTCCGTGGAATCCTATAACCAGCTGGAAATCAAGGTTAGAGTCGAAATAGATCTCCCCGTAAGCAGTGTATTGAATCTGTTTAAGCATGAGGCCATTGCTACTGAAAACAGCCAGCGGTGTCCCCGTGTTGTCTGATGCGATGTAAAACTCGTCTCCGCTACTGATTTCCATGGCAAAGAGGTGTCCTTGCAGATCGTAGTAAAGAGATGTGATTTCCGAACTCGAGTGGTTATATACATGAGTTATCCTGGTAGGGTAAGTAAGGTCTGCGTAAAAAAACTGGAGATGCTGTCCAAGGCTAGTTTTAGTGGAAACTCGTCGTCCGAGCCCGTCGTACCGGTAAATCACCGTCCACCCACTGCCTTTGCTATAAACTCGAGTCAGGAGGCCCTTTGAACTGTACTCGAAGATTTCAGTACCCCTTTGACGCAGAAATCCGTCTTCATCTAATCGGTACTGGACATCCCCCAGCCGAGTTATTCTGTCTCTCAGGTCATAGCGAAGCGGTGTCAGGCGGGCGCTGCTGCTGGGGTTGAGCAAGTGGAGGTTGCCGTTCAGGTCATAGTTGTATCGCCACATTATTTTTTCGTTCAGATAAACTGTCTGGAGCTGACCGTCTACATCATACTCGTAAGCGTATTTCGTGGTGTTGGCGAATGGCCCGATCTTAATTTCTCTCTTTGTCACTCGTCCCATGTTATCATACTGAATTGTAATCCAATACATTAATGACCGGAATATTTCATACTGGATTTCCTTGATGCGGCCGTGTGCATCAAAGTGTTTTGTGTAGGTCATCACAGCTGTCGAGATGATCTGGTTAATGTCATAATATATAACTCCAAATTTTCCAAACTGTTCAACTTTGCCGGAGATATCGTCAAACTGGTAGAGGTCGATAGGCAGTGGGGTTTCGTTGATGACGCCCTGCATGCTGGTGACTCTGAAGCTGTTGTCATAGCTGTAGTCAAAGCGGGCGTTCACCATTCCGTCCTCGCTGAAGCGGAAAATCTGTCTGTCAATCAATGGGCCAATTTGCCTGTACCTAATGGTGCAGATAAAACCATCGCTTTGGAGGTTTACTGTTTTCAGGACTCCCGCTGTCTCATCGTAAGTAAAACTAACTCTCGTACTATCATATAAAATTTCTGAGAGCTTGGTCTGCCGTCTGTACTTGAATAATACTCTTCGGCTCGTCCCCAGGAAAGCAGTTTGAAGGAGCTGCCCTTCTTCGTTGTAGTCCATTATAACAGAAGCGTTACTTTCCGGGGGGTTGTATATATTCCGGTAATAGCCGATGGAGCGGATAGTCTGCATGGTGTGACGGGCAACGCTGGGCATGGTGACAGCAGAGAGCCGATCCAACAAATCGTATTCGAAGATATACTGCCGTTGGCTATGGAGCAGAAGAACCATTGACTGAAAATTAAGAACAGATTTTTACCATGTGACAAACGGTGGATTACACCCCCCCATACACCCCCGTATACTGATCCTATTTCTTCACAAAAATGTGACATTCCCACTTGAGAAAATTATCTCCTCTTTAATTGAGTTATCCTTGACCTTACATGTTGTTAACATCTCCCTGCCTAATTTACTTGGATGCTTAATTGTAAGGGGTTCTGTAATTAGTAGTTCCACATTCATAATTTGCTACTTGTTATGACTGTATCACTCTTTTATCAAGCACTCACAGCTAAACAGCAGATTGTCAATGGATTCAGATAAGTCATGTTTAATATGGGAAGAAGTAAAACTGTCTTAGAGCCATTAACTCACAAGGAGAACAGCATATGGGAGATACAATTTCTTCCCTACAATTAGAGATGATTTTGAAGAATCTGAATAGCCCCAGATCCCTGAATACCGTGTTCTTGTTCTGTAAGCTTTTAAGACATAGGCAAAACAATTGTTTGAGTATTTATATCACAAGGAGCTACTTGGAATTACTCTGACATTTTTCTGATGTGTGGCTATTACGTATCTTAGATCTTGATTAAATTACGTCTGCAATGACTAGAAAACAGTATTTGCTGAGCAGCAGCTTCAATAGAATATATATTTAAACCCCAGAAAGAAATGGATTTGTCTTTCTGCAGAGCAGGCATGAGATCTCACAAGGGGGATTTTCACAGGTATTTCTAGAGGGAGAGTTATATTTCAGCAATCGTTGTACATAATGAAGATCCCTGATCTTTTCCCTATCATTTATTTTGATGCTACAACATACAGCAAGTACAAATTGACAGCTGAAACTATTTAGAAGCAAGAGCTTTTCTTGGCAGTGAAAAACACAATAGTGAAGAATTTACAAACAAATTATTTTCAACTGAATTACGCTGCAGAGATCTAGTCCCTGAACCTTATTTTAAGTGTTAAGAGAAAAGGTAAATACCGATGCTGCTTCTTAGTCAGTGGCCTAAATAATTTAAAAAGACATCAATTCCTAGCAATTAGCTACAGCGTGATTACATATCTATTGTATATAAAACATTCCCCTAGGAATCACATGTTGATACTTAGAATAATTGAAATGCACTTCTACTACCTGCTTTGGCTTTCGCTTTGCGTGCAGCAGCCAGATGCTGCAGAATTTCAGCCCATCCAAAGCATTTTTTAAAAACCTGAGTATTCTTTATTTACCTTTTCCAAATAGGTGTAACTCCATGTTTTCCCATCAGCAAACACTCTAGACACTATCCTCCCCTGTCCGTCGTACTCTATTTTTTCACTCGTCGTCCCTCGCTGAATGCTGCCGATTTGACCCGTGGATGAGTAGGTGACGTTGACGGCCATCAGCTTGCTGCTCGGTAGCCACAGGGTGGGGTGGCCCGACGTGTCGTAGGCGATCCTCAGCAGGAATTTACGGTGGTCGTCGTAGATCTTTTCTGTCTTTGTGGTTCGATCAAAGTCAACTGAAAGGAGGTTTCTGCCATTAACCTTTTTAAAGCAAACAAAAAATGACACAATAAATCACGCTGTTCAAACCCCAGCCACTTATTATTTCCACAAAGCTACCTATTCTTTAAATGCCATTTACAGTGATTGATTTGCTGTGTGCGGAAATTATTTTGGCAACTTCTTGACGTAAATGCAAGGCGCTACATTAGCATCGACTTTAGAAGGCCTCATTATATGAAGAGATGGCCCAGAATTTGTTGCAATGTGTTCTTTCTTGATGCTTAGTCAACTGTTAAGAAAATACTGAAAGATGTGCACTGAAAACTTCTATAATGGGGCCATTTCAGAAAACAAACTACTTCTTTTGTAGGCAGTCTAAAGTATTGCTGCAAATTATTGTCAAAACATATTCCCAGCAACCCCTTGTCCGGTTCATAACAATCACGCTAAGAAAGAACTGAATCCTAATCCTCCACAGCAAGTATTTTTCAAAATGGTAAATACAAAATTAAGATCTTCAAAAGCAGGTTAAATCTTCAAATAAAGATTGAACAGTTTTTAGAACGTAGGCTTGCTTTCCCCTTCTGCATCAAATGGAAGTTGAACTCCGTAGACCATCCACAGCTGCGATGTGTTTATGAGGCTGAAATCCTCAGTAGAGGATTGTGTCTTTCGCCCAGTTCACTGCAAACTGGAAGCCATCAATGACAGGAAGGCTACTGGGCCACTGAAAACAGTTATCGATGCTCTGAAGTTTATAACTGTTTTAATTTGAAATTAAAGCCTTAGTCTAGATACGTTTATGTTGAAAACTGTATTATTTATATATGTGTTCTGTAGCGGTGAACAATGATTTCTATATAATACTTTTACATTGAGGTCCTGTCGTGTTCTAAATACTCTAACTTTCAGTCTCAGTTTTGTATTTATGAAAGGAAAACGTCTGGTTTTCTTTTCCCACATTGCTCTCTTCCCAATTCTCTGTTCCTCCTCTGCACTGAACTGTTTTTTAGTGTTCTCAGACAGGCCTCTAGGATTTCTTTGTTCATCTCTAAACCATTTCTGTATCTGCTGTGTTTTTTTAGAGGCTTTCCAGGTCAGGGTGAAATATTGATAACTAAGATTTTTTCAACACTGTATTTTGCTAATATGCGGGAAGTAGGGGACAAATGGACATACAGCTATGTCTATTAAGATTTTGGTTTTTTTAATTCCTTTTCAAGTGCAAAGAGGTCAAGAAAGACGCCTAAAATAACATTCAGAAAAGAACAAGAAAATAGATATCCTGACCAAAGAAATGACTGGAGGATCTTTGCATTTTTCAGGACTGCACGGTCAAAAATCCATATATCATGGACATTCATACTTACCCCCTGAAGCTGATAAGCTTCTAAAAGAGCAATATAAATTAGATCCTTTGTTGTTGTCATAAAAAGTATTAAAGTGCAGGGGATGGGTCATAGGCAAATATAAAAAACAAATTCTACAAATGCTCAGTTTTGCTTATATCAGTCTATCTACCTTTCCCTTTTTCAATATGAAATCACTGGCACGAGAACAATCTGCGCTGTAAATTTCAGAACTAAAGGCATGTTTTCATGTAAATCTTCTAAATAAGGGACACAAAGTCTAGCAGATGCAGAATAGCTACTTTATATATTTAATGAGCCATCAAATGTTATTTAAATTAACACTACAAGACTGATTCTAGAAGTAGGTGAAACTTAACTATGAAGCATTCCCATTCACTTCCTTTTTATCATTTTTTTGGACTTTTTCATTTTCAGGTAGCTTTTGTTTAAATTTTTCAGCACTTAATACTCAATCATTTGCCTAAATTCACTCTTAAATCTTGTTTATCTCTGGCTTTCATTTCCCAGCCTCTCCCACACATGCCTGCACTCATCTCTGCGTTTTCCTGCCTGTTTTGCTTCTCTGACTTTCGTCCCCTCCTTTTCTCTCCATCCTCCCTTCCTTATTTTACATTTAATTACGATTTTAATTAATTTTCTTGTCTGTCTCTCGGGTTTAGACTCCGAAGTGCGAATGGGCGCTTCTGCTTTCTGAATTGCCAAAGAGGGAAGGGTGGTTTTATGGTTAAGGCAGATTGTGGTTAATTTCTTGGCTAAGCACATCCTTCCGGTGTGAATTGCAGCAAAGCACTTAATCTGGCCGTCTGAGTGCCTCGGCTGCTCCGCCGGATAATAGCATCCCTTCCCCCTTTCCATCCCTCTGGTCGGTGTAAGGGCAGGATAGAGGGGAAAGAAAGAAAATGCCTCTTTCTCCAGCCAGGATCATCCTTCCAGATTCTGCTGACAAAGCTCTTGCTTTCAGACATGCGAGCTTTTGGTGAAATTTTGGCTGTTCTTGCATAATCTAGTAATCCAGATGGCAATTACAATAATGAGTTTTGGTGATACAGCTTCTTCCAATGGACAGCCCAGGGCTGGAATAACATATGTCAGCTGAAGTGCTGCCTTCAACCTAAGTGTTTCTGAACAGCAGCTCTGCTACCAAAATGCTTTTACAGCAAAACTCAAACATTTAATTTATTGCCAATCAAATCAGAGTAGGGCAATGAGAAATTCAAATCTGAAAAAACCTTCCTCCCACCCTTCCCTTCTTCCCAGGCTCAGCTTCACTCCCCATTTCTCTACCTCCTCCCCTGGAGCGGCGCAGGGGGATGGGGGTTGTGGTCAGTTCATCACACACTGTCTCTGCTGCCCCTTCCTCCTCAGGGGAGGACTTCTCACACTGTGCCCCTGCTCCAGTGTGGGCCCTCTCCCACGGGAGATGGACCTCCATGGAATCCTCACAGAAGCCTGTAGCCCCCAGGCTACCAAAACCTTGCCATGCAAACCCAATACAAAATAGTAATTCAGGAAATTTTCTACTAGTAGTGTGTAGAACTACTATAAGATAGAAAACCAAGAGAGTACCTGAGAGGCTGCTTTGTAATGTTAGACACTGCATATATATATATAATGCAGTGGAAGTGTCATATATATG
>JAHREE010000217.1:561871-610760 GCA_033628505.1 Tringa tobata
CCTTTCCTTTTTTTTTTTTCCTTTGGTGACAAGTTTCTTTAGGTTTTTTTTTGAGGCATTTTTCTCTTATTAGCCCATCTCCACCTGCCCTATTTCTCCCATTTGTATAAACACTTTTAATTGCTACTGTTTTATCCTAATCTATGATCTCTCACTTTTCCCTCCATCTTGTTAAATCTTTCCCTCTTCTCCGCTTCTCCTTTTTTTCCTGGTGACTCTTCCAAGTTAAAGTTGCCTGTGACATTTCTTTTATCTCGTCTGCGCTTGAATGCCAAAATTTGGCTTCACTTTGGAGAACTGGACTCATGGTGATTTGTTTCGCTGCCAAACCCAAATGCCATCGGTATGGTTATTTTATTGTCCCTTGGGCTTCTTTCACAACTGAACTGGCCAGTGTGTTACCCCACCGTGCTATGTAGTGATGTGCCTATGAACCAGAACCATGAGGGTGGGCTCCAGAAGCACGGCTTCCTTTTCCTCTCCCTTATCCGTGTCAGAGAGCTGCCATAGCGAGGTACAAGTATGTCATTCTTAAGTAGCAGCATAATCATCCTCCCTTTTTGGAAAAAATCCATTCTTCTTGCAGAGCAAGTGGTAGAGAGGAGTATAAGGTACACAAGAGCATTCCCTCCTTTCTCGTCCCGAAGGAAGATATAAAATATTTTAAGATTTAAAATGCCATGTTACCTCTTAGAAGTCAAGTGGTCTGAAGTTACTTACCTTTGTTTGATATACTGCCTAGGCCTTATTTTAAAGAACGGAGTTGAGTTCTAATAGTAAGTCAGACCTCCTATGTGGTCTTGAAATGGTCTCCTGGCAACCCAATTTTAAATGCTTAATCTATGTTGTCTTTACCAAATGGCTGTCATAAATCATAGTTTGCTTCCTACTTATATTTCGCTCACTATATAGGGGGAACAAATGCCAACAAAACGGTAAAGACATATGTTAGAGGAATATGCTGTACACATGCACACACAGCTAAACCCTTTCTACCATAAATAAGTATTAGTACAATTTTTATTTAAAACAAGAAAGAAATAAAATACTAGGACTGTGCAAACTTATGGTAGAATAATCCAAAACAAGATTCAAAATGAGGCGTGGGAATTCCGTACCAGGAACAAAAACAGTGAAGGAAAGCAGATAATTGTTCTTTTATCCCGACTCATTCCAATGCATACCAGGCTAAAAACAACAGTTTAAAGTCCACAGAAAAGAGCAATTAATAAGGAAAACAGCCAATAAGTGAAGTAATAAAAGCAAGTACTTCCAGCTCTACAGTAAGCATGTCTACAGGAAATATTCTGTGGTTGTTGGAGGCCAGTACCTACAAGAATGTATTCACATTTCTTCTCACAAAGGGAATGCAGTAGATACCACGCGTGGTTGTGTGCTTACCCGAAGCTTTCGGCCAAAAACGTTGACTTTCCCCTGGGCTTGCTCTTTCCGGAATCTCCACTCCACCAGATTCTGCCCGTTCTCCCCCGGGAGGGTCATGTTCCTCTTGGCCACGGTGGGGTTGGCGGTGCCAGCCAACACGTGGGGCTCTGTCTGGTAGTGTGAGTCCAGGCCGCTGGCGTAGAGGATCCTCAGCGAGCCATCGTAACCGATCTGGTAGCTATTTCTTAACTGATCTGAGAGGGCAAAAAAAAATAAAGAGAAGCACGTGTTACCCAGGCGGGTTAAGGGTCTGCCTTTGTCCTGCACGCTTTATGCGTGTAACAACTTGACCTCACAGAACTCGCCCAAGGGTAATGAACACCCAGGGGAGATCGGTGAAAGTGTCTGTACCACACGAGAGCACAAATGTCATTGTGACCCGTCTTCAAAGTCAATTAAACACTTAAAAAAATCCCACCCCTCAGAGTATATTCTTTGGACTGGCACAAAACACATTTTCTGCTGTTTCATTACGCATTTTTGGGCTAATCCAAGCACACCATGACTACTGACTTTTGCAAGGATGTGGCTGCTGGGACATCACGTGCTGTTTTAAAGCTAAAATCTCACTTTGCGCTATTTCTGCACCTATTTCCCTTCCAATCCATCTCTCTCTCCTTTCCAAGATTCCCTTTTAATGCAAAGTAGGTTTTCTGACTACTTCCCGTAGCTGTTTACAAAAGCTATTTGGTTGGAAAACATCTTGAATTCTGCTTTCATTGCAGCTCCTCATTTCCCTGAACAGTTCTTTATATATATATATAAAAAAAACCATGTCTGTATCACCCTTTCCTCCAAACACTATCCTAGAAAGCTTCCCTCTACCGCATCCCATTGGAGCTGCTTGTACCATGAGAAAACATTTTTTCGGGTCAGGCATTTGCTGAGAAATCTTTTGTTTACAGTACCTTGAACCATGGTGTAGAAAGAATCAATGGATGACAAGTTGGAGGTGATGCTGACGTCCTCCTCTCTGCTGGATGACTCAATGTCCACTGTAATGGCCCTTTCCATTTCCCCGTGAAGGTTGGTGACAACTCCAGTTGGGAACGTAACGTTTGTCAGACGGCCCTCGCTATCGTAGCTAAGAAAATAGCGGGGGAAAGAAGAAAAAAAAAAAGAGTCCAGAAATGATACATAGCAGGAACAAATTGTTTTCATTTACAAGTAAAATGAACAAAAGTACCAGCTACTCATATTGTTAAGGCACGTTTGCTTTTTTTTTTGTGTGTGTGCATGGGATAGGCACAGCAAAGACTTCAAACGGGCTTTGAAGTAGTCAAAAGACTGCTTAACATACAGGAGCCTCAGCGCGACAGCGAGAGCAAACAGATGGATCTTCAGCTCTGCATATTCTTCTTTGAAGTGTGACCAGATCCTGCTGCACATCTAATTCACCATTTCAAAGGGACCCTACTTATTGGTGCTAAATTCCATAGCATTCTGTACTCGCTCCCTGTTATTGGACTAGATTTTGCTGTTATTGTAGGAATCCTCAACATTTTTCATGAAAAGGGTATGTTAATAAGAGTGTCTCTTGGGCCTTTCCTATTCAATGATTATGCAGACCACCTGCACTCCTGTTCCTGAGTGCTTAACATCCCTTGTATTATTAAAAGAAAGAATCTGGGGTAATATTTAATCTACTTAAGCTGCTTGTAGCTGGAAATCAGAACAGCCAGCATATATAACTCGTTAGCTGCCTGCAGATCGTAGCTTGAGAACTGTGGCATAGGCCAGGCAGGAGATGCTGCTTTTTTTTTTTTTCTGGCTCTGCTGAGAGTTCTTTAAACCAACAGCTCTATATCCATTTAATAGGAACAGGTAGATACCATTTCTGTAATTGAAGCAGACCTATGATGTCTAAGCCATGCCTTTTCCTGTGCTGTGTCATTGGTACCAGATCTGAAACCATATCCACATCCAAACGTGCACTGTGGTGGTCACAGTATGGAGAGGTAAAGAATTATGTGAGCTTCAGGTCATAAAAATGCCATTAAGGTTAGCTCTTCCAGTGCTACAGCCTGGATTCCTCAGCCGGGGTGCTCAGCTGAGGCTCCTCGTTAGCAGTACAGCCTCCTTGTACCCACAATGGAGGGAAACAAGTACCCAAAGGGTGATTCAGCCCCAAAATGACCTGTTTCCTCCCAGGAGTGTCCCACCACTCTCCCATGACTTGGTAGGGAGAAACTGAAGGAACCTTTAGTCTCTTAAAGTAACTCAAACGTGACCCTGCAGGTCATCATGGTGTCCTAGACATTTCATCCTTACAGTTATCAGCAAAATTGCTCCTTCTGGGAAAAAAACACAAACCCAAAAACCCCAAAACAAAGCCCCAAGCATCTCACTGAGGTGACAGAAACTCTCCTTCTTAAATTGAGAGAATTAATTCCAAACAGTTTTAACCCACACCACGCTGACTTCCTCCAAGCAGCACGAGCACTGCACAGCGCTGCTGTCACTGAAAGGATTAGGTTAAGAAATGTTTTCTTTTTCCAGTTTGCTTACTCTGTAGATTTGACAGCTTTTTGCATACAGTCATTTCCATCCTTTTAGCACAGTTGATTTCCTTTGTTTATATGAGACTCTCACTTAGCAACAGGAAAAAGAAAAGAATGTTTAAAAATCAAAACCCATACTGCAAGCCAGGGAAATCAAGTGGGAAAACTTATTTTTTTTAAGTTAAGTAACAGGTTTTCTTCCAGTGTGTTTCTAGCCCTAATTTTGGCTCTTTTTCACATGCTGGACTTGGCAAGTTGAGATACGGCGTTTCTGCAGGAGACCCAAACAAACGCAGCGACATTCCTGGCGCCCGGATGTGACTGCCAGGCCTGCTCCTGACCTTCAGGCTCATTCCTCAGCCCCATGAACTTATTTTCTTTTCATGCACAACTTCCCTTTTCAGCTCCCAGGGAAAGGAATATTGTCCAATTAGTGTCCTTTTCGATTTTCCGCTTTGTGTTTGAAAACGGTATCACATTGCTTTGTTGGGAATTACTCGCGTCCTTCGATTCCAGTAGTCAAGGTCTCTATTCCAGGCAATGCTTGCTCCAGCTGCAGAAAGTGAGATTTCCCCCTTAAGAAGAACTGTTCACCCTCTGAATCACAGTATTTGCGAGATGTTAATTACCATATTTCTAAGTATACCACTCGAGTTGGGAAAGCTGCACATCAGTAGTGTTCAGTACGGCGTGTGGCTTCGCTGCAGAAGACCCCTATTCTTGTTTCATGCATTCTTGCTGCCACGTTCTTATTTTTTTGACTCTGTGCCTCTAGTTCCTGAACCGGTCTCTTCTTTCCCAAATACATGAAAGCACCCCGTGAGCCTGAGATAAGCAGCTCGTATTATTACAGCGGGGGAGAGTTCAAAGATCAGCAAAAAATCATGCTACACATTCACGTTCTTGAAAACATGACTTTAAAGCTGAGAGAATCTTAGAAGCTGTGATCGCTCGATTCAGGCGTCCCGGTGCAAGAAGAAAATGCAACTGAGACGTGAAAGGCAAGAACAGGATTTCTCACACTTTTATGGCCAGAACAAAGAGAAAGAGGGGAAAGAATAGGTCTTTCTGCAGTTCACTACGCATTCCATTTTATGATGGATTGTAATGTGGGTCCTTCATTTTGTTCACAGTGCATCGAACACTAAACTCACTTTATACTTGATCTCTTTTTGTCCACAATGAAAGCCTTATCAATGCTCCACACAGCAACATCGCTCATACCTTTGGGCATTCCTCTGCCATTTTTCTTATTACCTCCAAACATCCTCGCATTCTCCTGACGAGGTGAATTTATTCATCCAAGATTGTCAGTTTTAGACCGAGAGATTTCTTTTATCTGCCTCGTGTTCTAATATTGAAATTGCCCTAAAAGGAGCAAGATCTAAAGTCTGGAGGGCGAGCTCCTATATTTGGCATTTCACAGCCTCTTTGATCCTCCCATTCCACTGACCTCTTCGATTCCTCCAGAGCAACTCAAACCCTAATTTGCAATAATCTAAACCAGAACCTTGCTCACGGGGCGTGGCTTCGCGTGCATTAATCCCATCAACTCATTTCCATTGGCATTAAGGTAACGATCTTCATACGTGGTCACTAACAGCAGCAGCAGGGGCCACTGCCACCACCGCTGGCTGAAGTTCCCTTTAGATCAAATCCTTTTTCTTCTTTCGGATGATCTGCCACTGCCAGATAGTTTTCCCCTTCTGCAGTGAGAATTTCTCCGAGATAATGATTATCAGCTTCCCAGATTCTTGACCTTCTGCTCTTCACCTGCTGGAAGTCTCTCTTCCATTGTTCATCTCCTTTAGTTTTAATTACATTCCTTCCCAGACCATTTTCTGTTCTAGTTCTATGTAGGACACTTCACTTTGCAGTGATGACTTCCCGGTAAGCCTTGTCACAGAAGGAAATGCCCTACTTTCTTTATTTCTCACTTGTTTCTCCGGTGCATTGTGTCTTAGTTTGGAGCATGTTTAGCTCAACCCCGACTTGCAGAGCGTTATTAATGTTTTATATCAGGAAGTTACTTCAACATAAGCAGGGAGCTGTAGAAATGAACCGTTTATAAAGGTTGCTGCTAGAGCCAATTGCAAAGTTATGACTGATACTGTTTTCCCACAGACCTCTGCAGTGCATTCGCTTCACAAAAGAAGTTCTGTAATATTTTTTTCCCTTGCTATTGTAAACATGTCAGGTTGAAGAGCAAGGCATGCCGGCTCCTGCGCATTTCAGATAACGAGGCATAGAGTGCAACGTGTATTATGCGTTTCTTTAAAGGCTGGTTGCAGATTATGCTATTAGTTGGGATACTGTAATAGAGAAATGAGGCATGAATGCATTTCATAATATAGACATGTATAATTTTGACAGCAGAATGAAAAGTACTGTTACATTCTCACTCAACACACATCAGGCATTTCCTCTAAGTATCAAGAAATATCACGAGTGGCTAAAAAAAATTATGGAACATCACCTTGCTTGTTTCAAACTACTTGTTGGAAGCCTTATATACCAAGGTGTTATACCAAGGTGCTGCTTCTTGGCAGGTGAGAACAGAAGGTTCAGAGCTGACTTGAAGAAGTCCAGCATTTAGGTGTGTACTCACCATGTCGACCCATACTAGTAAGTCTGTCCTAACCTGGCAATGAAACGTCTCCTTCAGCTTGTTGAGGCCATTAAGGCCTCATTTACATAGAGGACCTTTGCCTTTAATGAGTGTTGGTTTGCAAACACGTTCTCTCCCTTGTATTCAGCCTCCCGTAGCATATTGTAAGTAAGTTTAGTCGTCCCTCCCAAACAGCGGGTTCACAGTTAAAAAGCTACAGCGAAGAGAAGCCACCTCGACAGAGCCTCGCTGAAATACTGACAAAAGAAATCAAACCTATAGTTTATATACCATCACTCTTACTAGCATTTCATCACCCCTGTGGAGCCCTCCTGTCCTACACTGGTTTAAAATAGGGTAACTTACTGGGAGCTCTAGTTCTGACCATTATGTGGTTAAAGAAAGGTCTTTTCCATTAAAGAAGAACACTCTCGACTTCAACATAAAGAAATTTGTTAATTTTTCCCTGTTAATTTTTCCCTTCCCTGTCTGAGCTGCTTCCCAATGCATTTTGATATGCATCTTTGCTTTTTATTTGTCTGAAGAGGGACAGAGTGAGCCTGCTAAGAATGAAAAAAAGGGAAAAATAATCTACAGATGCGTGGATAGACAAATCGTTTCTCCTTTTTTTCGGCACCTCTTCTCTAGTTGCATTGAAATACACACTTCAGTGGATCCATACCGACTCATTTACAACCTGCCTTTAAAAAATATTATTAATTGAAACACTGTATGCACATATTCCTTTATTTCCACACAGTGTATTTGACATCTTAAAAAGGTGTGGATGTTTTTTGCTTGTGGATTCACAGGAAAAATATATCAGGAAACCCAAAATATTGAACTGTAACTTCTTTCTGAGATATAACAGATGGATTTTTTTTTTTTTGAAGTGGAACTATAAACAGCAAGATAGCTGTATGTCTTGTTAATATTGTTTTGTTTTGCTTATCAAGAAGGAAGCAAATGTGTCATAAATGACAATTTGATGTATGTTAGTAGGCTTGTAAATTATGACAAGTGGATTGATTTTTTTGTTTAGACTTGACTATTGACTATGAAGGGTAGCGTTTTTCCTTTGTTCTTATCTGGAATATTGTTAAGCATGAGAAGAAAATTCAATATTATTTCCAGCCTTACAGAATTTTAAATATATGAAAAAAAAATGGCTCCTTTCCTACTTCTCCCTTTCCTTCCTGCTCTACTCCTTTTCCTTTTCCCTCTCCCTCAGCTATGCCTAGCTCAGAGAAGATCATAGATAAATAGGAATTACAGAAAATAGGTCCAGAAATGATTCTAGGAAGGACCTGAATTAAACTGCAGCCCCAAGTGTAATTCTGGACAGGAATTTATCGGTCTACCTTTTTTTTTTTTTTAATGGAATTTGGGCAGAAAATGCAAACTCACAAACCCACGAAGGCTGGAAGGGCATTAAAAGTACTAGGATCAGCTAAATTCCCCCGTCCTGCTCAACCAAGTGTCAGATAACTCAAGCTTAAATTCGAGCAGCTGGTCCACTTTTCCTGTGCCTTTATCTGATGGCTGCCTTCCATGGGGAAAGGGTCTTTATCCCATTTTCATCTTGGAAAGTCTTAAGCAACTGTTGGCACAACTGGTTAAATAATTCAAGTAATGCTCTTTTATCTTAACAACGAGGTCAGGATGACTTTTTCAGCCCAGGTTTAATGAAAAAATTTCCTCAGCTTGAAAGTGATTGACAATTTCTCTGTTCACCTTCTCCTGTTGTAACTGCAGCTTTTGAGGCTTTTTTTTTGTGCGTGCGTCTCTGTTTTGTCATAACGTTAAAAGGGTAGTTTTCAGTCTTTTTTTCATAAACTGGCATTCAGCACACTAGACATGCGAACAATTCACGTAAATAGGCTGTTCTTGACAGCCATAACTCATCTGCAGAACAACAGGCACGCTCTGAACGACAAAATCACTGCAGAAAACGTGTCTGTTGGAAAGGGAGCTCCGAGAGATGGATCGAGACCTGCCTTCCCTATGGCTCGCTCGCTCCCGTACCCAGAAGTTTGAGACGCTCATTTTCCGCTCCATCGCACAACCAGGCAAACAAGGAAGACTGACCACCTTCACAGCCCATTCCAAAATGGCTTCCAGAGACAGGTATTCAGGAGGAGCAGTGCTTCTTTGCTTTTTAACTTTCTTTACTTTTTTTTTTAACTTTCTTTACTTTTTTTTTAACTTTCTTTTTTTTGGCCGAACTGCCAAATTTTTCACTCACTGCTGTAGGGTGCTGCAATCTTCCCACTGTGCTGTTTGCCGCGATGAGCACCTGCCATCTATATTCTCAAAAGGATTCACAAAACCAACAATTCTTTCATAACTCACATTTGTGACATGCACAAATAAATAAATGGCTGGTCTGTTGGGCCGGACATATTGTTCACAGAACAAGCTGCAATGTTGCTTTTCTCCTCTTATTTCTTCTTTTTTTTTCATTTTGAAAGGTAAAAACTCTGAGGATGTTTTTACGTGCTCACATAAAGTGGACATAATGAACTTATTAAATTGCATAATGCCTGAAAGGCTAATTTAGCAAAAGGAAAGCAAAATTATACAGGTGCTTTTTTTTTTTTCCTCTTAGGACAGTGGGATGCCAGGATGGTAGATATTGCTAGATGTGGGTTCTGTGGTTAATATAGAATAATATCCTTATTCCTTCAGAGCACGAGTCCCATCCAACCAATGGAGGCTTCAGAAGTGACAGACTCTCCCCATTTTGGGGGAGATTAGGTAGGACTTTGAACTGCACATGCCTTGTAGGCTCTGGGAGACCTGATCGGTCAGGCCTCACCGGGGACATCAAGGATGACCAAATCTCTTGATGAGGCTTGAAAATGGGGTCTGTGTGTTCGAACACGGCGTGACTGAACATAGAGCTGCCTTTTCACTGCCCTTCCACCATCACACACTGCGTCCCCTGTGAAGCAAGTGTAGAGGAGTGGCTGCAGCCTCCCTGCCTTCTGTTTGACAGAGAAAATCAACGTGGGGCAAGAATATTAACGTGCCAATAACTGACCAAATGGTATTACTAAGTCCCTGATAAAGCCAGAAGTGAAATGGATACTTTCAGGAGGCTGAGCCGAGCTGACTGGATTGACAATGCAGGACATTTATATCATTAATAGGAACAATAGTGTTTTTTTGCTGAACCGTCCTTACTTCTAAGTGCTTTCTAAAACCGCAGAGGCATCACATGCCAATTTTCTTGACAGAAATCAAAGCACACTCATACGAGCATTCTCATACATGCAAGATGTAATAATGTTGATGTGTGTCTCCAGCGTTGCTGTTTTGATATTATTACCTATTCAACAGTTTCCTGGTTCTGCTTTTATTCCTTAGTAACTTTATTCCTTCATACTCCTGCTTTTGTTCCATCAAAGTAAGTGAAAGTTAGAAATTTAAAAAATGTATTTAACGATTTATCACTAACAATTTATCACTTTTTGTCACTAAGCTCCTCTCAGAAATGGTGTGTTGCATGAAACACAGTTCCGTATTTGCGTACTACTGATGTATCTAAGGGAAGGTTTTAAAAAACCACATCGTTCTTCAGCTTGTGGCCATGCACAAGCCCAACATATCCACCTGAGATTTTTCCTTGCAAGTTCTCCGGGCAGGGGGAACACTTAGCTTGTTTGAGTAGAGGGAAGTGTTTTAATCGCCTTTTGGACAGGCCTGAAATTCTAAGAGAGGGTTACTCCTGCTGGAGTTTCAATTTGTGTCACATGGAGATGAGGAGAAGCACCAAATCCTGACTAACAGAGAACCAACCGGTCCCTGAAACGTGCTTTAAGCAAGAAATACATCTACTGCCTGCTGGACTGAGAGAGGCAATGGGGATAAAGAAGCACTCAGGAAAGGAGTGGATACCTCAAAAATGTCCCCAGAAAGGCCGTTCAGAGGCGGTTAAGAATGAAGAGAATATGTCTTTTGTTGCTTCAGTAAATATAATACGGGAAGATTAAAGACACTGCGCTTGTAAGACATGGTTTGCAATCAAGGGCTCACGTGATGCCACAGAAGATCCATGCAAGAATATGAAAATCGGCTGAACAAACCTGTTTTAATGAGTATGGTTAATTACTTTATAGCTGCTACGTTTTAAGGCTGATGAAGCAAGCAGGAGCAGTAAAAGCAGAAGGTATAGAAGGCTGCAGATGGGGAAGAGATAAAAGTATCTAGAAAGCACTATGACACCAAGGACATTCAGAGAATGCTGTTGAGAGGGGGCTAAAAAAATCCAGATTATGATTGTGTAAAATACTCTGGTATTTTTAAGAAAATTAGAATTAAATTAGAATGAAAGCCCCAAAACTGCAAGAAAAAAGAAAACTAGGCGTTTTTAGATACTCTCATTACTGAAACATGAATGTGAGAGAAAAATGAACACAAATAGAAACACAAATGTTACAGGAAAATAAAACCCCACAAATGTTACAGGAAATGGTATAACAGTATTAATTATAAAAACTTAATTGTGAACATCTTACTGTACAGTAAAAGTGCGAGTGAATTGATATTGCTACTGGGGCATAATTTTTGTCTGATCAAAACAAAACACTTGCTTTTATCTAAAGGGAATCTTTAGGTATAGGTTCTATAGACTTTTTTTACAAGCCAAATCTCCGTATTTCCGAGCCAGACTCCACAAGCAAGAGGAAAACAGCAGAGTATCATCCCTTCCCTGTTCCCAAATGCCGGGAGTTCCAGACGATGTGCCTGGTACGTGGGGAAACCAAACAAAGCCAGGCCAGAGGCAGCATCTTACCCTGCATCACACAGCGAATATACAAAGGGTGATACTCTGCAAAAAACAGTGAAAATACATTTTTACCCGTGATTCCCTCTGGTCTTTAAAATTACGGTGAGGATTTCACATTCCGCGTGATTTCACCCCCTTTCCAGAATGGCTGGAAAGCTCGTTAATTTAACTGTAGGAGCAAAGTAAACTCATAAGGGCTCTGCTTGCTAATGTCACTCTCTTTGATTTCTGCTGCACTCCCTCGGAGACAGGAATCGAGCGAGAGAGGGAGGAAGGGAAGGAGAAGACAAACGAGCTCAGGGCATGAAGTGCCCGGGGAAATGTTGGATGGACTGTCAAGAGATCCAAGAGGGGATTGAGAAGAAAAGCACCGCCGGGAAACGAAAAGGCAGGGCAGCCCAACACGCTTCAGAGAAATGATGGGAGACAGGGGAAGGAGCAAGATACAAGGTAAGAAAATAAGGAAACAATGTAGGAGGGCAAGGTCTGGAGAGCGTAAAACAGAGACATGGAGGAAAGGCAGTGAATTTGCAGGGAGGAGGAAGAGGCATCTTAGCCTGGATCAGATCTCTGCCTGCTGATACTGCTCCTAAAAGGAGAGGAAGGCAAGAGGAGAGAAAGAGAGAAGAAACAGTGGCTACTGGAATTGAGTCATGGCTAGGGGAGGAAAGTTATCTGAGTTTAACTGAAGGAGGCCAAAGCAGAGCACGTGCAGCCTGCGCCTTCCAGTCAGCCTTTTACCCATTTTCACTTCCCAAATGCTAATATGCATGTAATTAGTTCAACTTTTGAAGATTTATCTGTTTAAATGTTCATATTATGCATACATAATATGCAGTGATAGTTAATAGTTTCCAGCTCGGATACCTCACAATTTTACAACAACAGAATTTGATTAGGCTGATTGCTCTTATACCTTGTTTAATATTATAATTTCATTATAAAACCTAATCTGGAGCATTTTTAGCTTCATATGGCTCCATTGGTTTTTTAGCCTGCGTATATTCTCAATCCTTTTTGTGTATGGTCTCTTAATATCCCTTTTTTATTCAGTAAGTCTTTAGATCTTTGATAACAGTTACCACAAATTTTAGTAACACTACAAATGTCTGCAGTCTTGAAATATAAAGTGTCCATTTTGATCAACAGACTATAATCCTTAACAAAATAGGAACTCGGAAATCCATTTTGCCGTAAAGATATCAAAAAATCAGAGTCTGTAAACAAATATGGAAAAGAGATTATATGATATCCTAAATAATTCAAGTTAGTACTTACAATTTTCACTGTAAAACCCACAAAGAATGTAAAAAAAAATATTTCCTGTACGTCAGGCGTGCCCTTCTTCAGGCAAAGTGAAGACTGAATAAACTCTAGGTTAATTTGCGTCCAGACTAAATGAAATAACAAAGTAAAATTATTTTGGATCTGATATTAGTGTGATTAAGATGGTGGAAAAAAGCCATGAGAAGAAACAAGTCCAAATACTTTAATATGTGCCAGAGCAGTGACTGCCAATTTTGGGGATGCAATGTTTTTTCAAAGGTTTCCTCTTTTCACTGAAAAGTTGCTCTAAGAAAGGAAAAAAAAGATTAAATCATTTTCATAAATCTGGTCTCAAATCACTGAGAACTCAACTCAATGATCTAAGTTCTTTGGATCCACTCTCCACTTGTACATACAGATTTGCACAAGAGAATAGTTAACGAACCTATTACCAGATTGTCTCCACAGACTGATCTTTTTATTACTAAAACTGTAATATTTTTACTCCAATGTAACTTGTGCCATTGAAACAGATGTGTGACAACCAAAGGGTGAGACAACCCAGTGATACTCGGAGCTAGTTGAAAAATGACATTTCTAGTCCATTGGAAATTCTAACAGTAGAAAAGTTTTAACTCTTGAGCGGGAAGAAAGTCTAAATTCACCATGGAATACAAATTCTATCCTCTTCCCAAAATATTTTGAGAATCTGGATAATCATAGAACCAGGGGAATGGTTCGGGTTGGAAGGGACCTTAAAGACCATCCAGTTCCAACGCCCTGCCCTGGGCAGGGACACCTCCCACCAGACCAGGTTGCTCCAAGCCCCATCCAGCCTGGCCTTGAACCCCTCCAGGGATGGGGCAGCCACAGCTTCTCTGGGCAACCTGGGCCAGGGTCTCACCACCCTCACAGCAGAGAATTTCTTCCCCAGATCCCATCTCAATCTCCCCTCTTTTCAATTAAAACCGTTACCCCTCGTCCTACTACTACATGCCCTTGTAAAAAATCCCTGTAATACGATAGAGTAAATGAACCACCTAAATAAACTCTCATATGAGAACAAAATGCATCCAGCAATGAAATGCAAATATCTTGCCATTGCTAAAACAGAACAAGGAAGTCAGAATGATTTCTTCTCCTAATTTCTTATTCCTCACCTGACATTTGACGGAAACCTTTCTATTTTAACAAGATCTCCATTTTTTCAACAGAAAAATCTTCAGCTCAAATTTTTTTAGCCCAAACTACCTACAAACATCAATATGCAAGAGCTGGGAGAGCGATTCACACTCGGGCACCCCTTCACCCCACTCCCCACAAGCCCTTATACCATAACACAGGCTTTCCATCGATTTTGGCAACAGCAGAAGCCTCTGGAAAGCCAGCCCAGTCTGGTTTAATGCTACAAATCATCAGCACTGAAAAGCAAAGTCACAATAATGTTTGCTGATTCTGGAATAAAAAAAGGCAAAATAGTCATTTTTATATCTACTTTTCCTTCAAAAGGGAAATACACAGACACAAATTTGGTGTGTGGGGATTTTATGTTAAAAAGAAGTAAGCAGCTACGATGCCCGATGGATGTTTTTAAGACTGCTGTTTTGGCAAGAAAAATAACACAGTGGCTTTTTTTCCCCCCTGCTTATTCCCTGTAGCTTTACAGAACCAGTGTGATTTTTTATTTTTGGTACTAACTTGTGCGGAGCATCACAGAAAACATGACTGGAAGGGACCCGGAGAGGTCTTGTGGTCCAACCCCTACCCCAAGGCAGGATCCGCTCTTCCCGCCTTAGTCCCCGAAGATGTCTCATCTCTTCTCAGAGCCAGTCTGTGAAGGGCACGGGGTTACCATCCATGTCTCTCTGCTCCAGGGCTCCAAAATCTTCCCCGTGAAGTTCTTCCAAATGTCTCATCTGAATCTTCCTCGTAATTAAAGAGATTCCCGCCTCACCATGGCTACGGGGAGGAGATTATTATCTTCGCTTCCGCAAAAGCAAAACACACTTGCAAGTTCAGGGTGAGTGAAATTGCCTGGCTTTCTGCGTAATTCTTTCAGCTTGGGAATTCTAACGAGATATTGGTTGGAGGTAATTGTTTAGGAAGTGCATAAACAGCAGCTTGGAAGTAATACTCGTATTTACTGAGGGGAAGAGCCTGCCCTTTGGGGTCTCCCTAAGCCAGCTGGACATAACCTAGCTCAGACCAGAAACTCTGCACGAAAGCAGATCGGGTGTGACCGATGGCTATTTACAGACTCAGTAAATAACCACGTACCGCATGACACACAGCACCCCAAATTCTCCCCAGGCTGAAAAATACAGCCCTATCAACCACTTAACAGTGAATATAATACCCCCTTTTTCGCCGTCACGCAGACGCCATTAAGACGCATTGAGGATCCATCAGCTCCCTCTGCAGTGTCCCGCAGTCGGTGACACAAAAGCTACAGGCAGCGTGGTGAGAAATTACCGCCCTGATTAAAACTCGAGGTCCTCAATTAGCCACTACGAGTGGCAGCATGATGTAAAGTGCCTGCTCTACCCAGCAGATGCCTTAATTTCAGGAAGGGACTTCACTTTCCCCTGAACTAACTGCCTTGCCCAGCTCACCTGCTGGAAACAAGCGGTTGCACATCTCAATTAAACACCGAGTTTACTCTCCATGGAAATGGATGCCTATTCCCATAGTCATGACTATTCCCAAAGCTGGGGTTCGGTCTCTAGGACAGGGCTAACTCAGGAGAACGCTCCAGAGGTCCCTTCCAACCCCATGTGATTCTGTGTGACTGAACTGCTTCTCGTTCCTCAGTGTATCCTCCTGTGCTTCTCTGTCCTCTTGGCAGGACCTAAAAGCCACGCAGCGGATGCACCGATGCCCAATTAAATATTACAGACGTGCGCTAAGGCTTTGGGAAGGTGCCCGCTCCCGAAGCCCTGCCAATTTACAGATTACTGTAAGGATACCTTAAAAACTGGCAGCAGCTCCATCCCGCCTGCTGTCTTTGCTAGGGATCAGCGTTTCTAGCCCTGTCTCTCCTGCTGCTCCCCTGTCCCCGCCGGGCGCCTGTAAAGGCTGGAGAGAAGATCCAGGTGCTCCGTGTCCTCCTGCACGTTGCCTCAGCCAAACGGACGTCGACAGGAACGTGAAGTTATCTCCGAACACAGATGTTTGGCTTTGCTGCCACTGCCTGACACCCGCACTTTATTTTCTTTATCATGTCTGTTGAATTGAAAGCTGCTTTTTTTTTTTTTTTAGGCCCTGACCTTGGCAGCAGTTGCTACTGCATTTCATCATAAAGATAGGAGAAAAGAAGAGGGGGAAAAAATAGAAAAAGAAGAGGGACTTACTGGATTTTCATGATGCCCTTTGTAATCTCGAATACTTCAGCTGAGGGCCCTCTAACACTTTTACTTATCACGCTATCTCTATGTCTTCCATTCCTTCACAGACACATTTTTACTCAACATTAGCATGTCTTTCATGGGATTTAAACTTACATATATTTTTCCAGTTGACAGAGATGATGGGGAAATCACCCTGTGTTAATTCTACATCGATCTTTTTTGAAAGAAATTGGTTGTGTTTTGAGCTGCATTTTTGCTAGGTTCTGTTTGGCGTATCAGTTTGTAGCTCAGCTCATTTAGGGATGAAGCTGCCTATAAAACCCTGTGCATGATATCTCAGGTTCTACTAGTTTATCTATAAATTGTCGTGACCTTCCTTAGTCAATATAATCGAGGACTCTGTAAAACGTTTTGCTAATCTGGCGGTTATGAAGGGGCATCAATGACTTAATGGCTGTAACACAGCGTAAAGCAATGCACTGAAAAGATTTTTTCGGATCCTGGAAAAATGACAAGTCCTACTGTTCCCCTAATACCTCTGGCTGTTGTGCTCACGCCTCGACACCACACCTTGCTGGCGGTCTCCGTGTTTTCAGCTTATTCCTACCAGAATGACATTTCCCCCCACAGCTCATGTTTCTTTTTCTCAGCTTCTTCTGCCCAGGCCCCCCTGTGTGAAACCTGCCGTGTCCTCCAGGAGATCCTTCCTGCATATTCACCACTCAGAGAAACACAGCCTTTTACAACTTCAAAAAAATACCCATCCAGCCTTTGCTTAGAAAAAAAGAAAGGAAAAAAATACTGAGCAGTGAGGACAAATTTTCTGTCAGCGTTTGCTGCAGAACAATGTCAATCTAATGAGCAAATGGGCTGAAAATCTAGATTTTGATGCAAATCTACAAAATCGTGGTTGTGTTGAGTTACAGCTTTCTTGACAAGAGTGAAATGTTGTCTCGCTATTATTTCAATATATAAAACTGAAATTCAAAATAATGGATTTAAAATTATTCAGACCCAACGTTTAGAAGTCAGACAGGGGAAGAGAGCAGGGGAAACAAAAAGGATCTTTCGGAGATTTTCATAATCAGGAGTCACCTTTCCAGTTACCTCATCAGTCTGCAGAAACCTTTCAAATGGTCCTGTACAGCTCAATAAAACTACGAGGCACCTGATTTTATTTTATGTACTTACTCAAAAAAAGTGGTCCATCCCGTCTCATCGCTTTTAGTTGCCAGGAGTCCGCTGTTGCCATGGTAGGTAAACAGGACGAGCTCCTGCCCTTGCGCCGTCATGCTTTTCAAACAGCCGTTGGTGCCTATCGTCAGCCAGATGACCTGGTTATCCGGAGAGACCACTCTTACCGGCATCCGGTTGGGATCCCGTCGGATACGAAGAGTGTTCCCGTTGCTGTCCGTTACCGCAGTAATATCGTTATCGTTACTGTAGCTAAAATTGTAGAGATAGTCTCCGGTGACCAAACTCACAGTGTACTGGTGGGTACCGTTGACATCGAAGATATAAAGCTCTTGGTCGGTTGGGGAAGCAACTTCATAAAAGTTCATTGAATTCAGTAAGGGTTTATTCTTTGACACAGCCCGGATCCGGATGTTTCCCAGATCGGCAATGTACAGGGTGCCATCGGGAGACACAGCCAAGGAGGAAGGGGCGTTCAGTTTGGCATCTTTAGCGTAGCCATCGCCACTTTGGTAGCAGTCACAGTTGACATCGTTTTTGCAATCGCACTCTGAAGGTATCCCCGCCACTAACGAGATCTCTCCGTCGGTCGTGACCTGTCTTATCCGATTGATCTTTTTCTCGTCAGTCTCTGTAATGTAGAGCACGCCGCTGTAGGAGACGGCGATGGCCGTGGCCGACTCGAGGGTGGTCTGCACGGCGTGTTTCCCCACCGCGTACTCCACCCCGGGCACCTGGCAGTGCATGGGCCTCCCCGCCGCAATGCGAACCTGCCGGTTCTCCGTGATCTGCAGAACCACGTTGTTATCCAGAACGTAAATGGAGTTATCCATTGGGTTGATTGCTAAATCTGTCGGCCACTCCAGACGAACCTGAACAGGGAAGTGTTTTGTTAGTGAACCGCGGCAGATTAAATGAATTAATTCACCTTCAGACACTGCTGTAAGGATATTTTTCAACCAATCACGACAAAAAGACTTGTATTTCATACATGCAGCAAACTCAAGGTTTTCAGGGAACTACGTTCAGACACCTATTTTATTGAAAAAAAGCCAGTTGCACTGAAACTATAATACAGGTTGAATTTCCCCTCTGATAAATGCTATACTTTTCTGTATTGCGAATCCATAAATAAAAATGGAGACAGATATCAAAGCCTAAATACGTACTTTAAGGACAGTGCTCATCTTTTATTCTTGTAATAGCAAAAATAACGTACTACCATCCAGAATACGAGACGCTGTACTGTACTCCATTTGTCAGCACACCCCCAGCGATGTCCCTTCCTACCTACGCAAACTTCTTGAGACAAACAGAAAAATCTGCTCCTTTGTGTACATCCTCTCGTTCCCTCTCGCCGGCTAAGGACGTCAGTCGCTCAGAAAGCATCGACACGCCAAGATAGTTCTAAGGGATCTGCCATTCTCCCAGTATTTACTACCAGGCTTAATGCTTCCTGCTGATAGTTTTGCTGTTCTAAACTAAAATGAACTTTATGGGCAGAAAAATTGAAGACAGCGGCATTTACAGCCGAGAGAATACGCTGCGATTCGTGCCCTTGGAACAGGTTTCTTTCTCCCCAAATTCTGCTGTTAAATATCCACTGCACACCCCACCCAGTGTTATTATAAGGGGCAATAAAAGCTGCACTTGTGTTTCTAGCCCCAGCTCGGCTTTCCAAATTAGCAGCAGGTGAAGGTACCTGGCTGATGTGCATGCTGGTGTCACAGGTCAGAGGCCGTGCCGAGGTCAGGTCGTTGGAGCCAAGCAAAGTGGATATTATTCCGTTCTGATCCACTTTTCTGATCATAGTCCCATCAACAAAGTAGATTAACCCATTCTTGTCGATCGCTATTCCTTTAGGGAAGAGAAGAGAAGTTAGTTGTTTTTTTTCACTGGCAGTGAATGTTATCCATAACTGAGGACTAAGTATCCAGTGGGAATTAAGGGCAGGATACATGGCCTTAGGCAGTAGATCGTAAACCAGCTTGTAAAGATATTTTGCATAATAAACCCATGTTCAGTCTGAAATCTACTCCTGTTGATGGCATTTTCTATTCATCGGAGAGCACTCTGAGAGGGGCCCAGCTTTTAAGTTAACCTGAAAAATGGGATAAGCAGGACCAAAAGCAACACTGACTTTATATCTTCGACGTAGCCTGCCAAACACATAATCTAAATGAGCATTTAAAAATGCTCAATAACCACGAAAGCCAAATATTTCCTAAAAAATCAACCCAGCTACTATGTAGCTCTCTGAGGAATTTCCTAATTGGAAAAAAATTATTCAAAATCCACCTTTTTGAGCCAGCTGCTGGGTTTGGTAATTAAATACGATCACGCCCCTGGCTCTGAAGTCTTGCATTATTTTGGAAGTTATGGAGGGATAATTCTTTTTACCTTTAGGGCTCATGAGCGTCGCCTCCACCGCCTTGCCCCCGTCGCCACACCTGGCCTCGTCGAAGGGCAGGCACTGCTCCCCCGTTCCTCCCACCACCTCCGCGTTCTTGGTCAGGTCCTTCGCACCCGTCAGCGTCTTGGGCCGATAAATCCGGCGCGTGTTTGTGTCGGAAACGTACAGATCTCCCGTCACGGGGTCAGTGGCGAGGTAGTATCTGTGGGCTGGGTTGTTGCTGTAAAAGGGAATTACAGATTGCACATGCTGTAATTAATGGCACATAGCGTTGGATCAAGAAGAAAAGTTTTGCTTTTGGGCAATACATAAATAGTTAAAACCAACAGTGCTGCTCTAGGCAGAGGTCTTAGTCCCAAAATCTTCCTCAGTTCTTGCATCTTGCATGTCACAGGCAGCCCAATCTAGACTTTTTGGGACAAAGCATCCATTTTGCCCATGATGCTCGGAGGCTGGTCCCGTGCTCTGTAATTAGAGACAGCTCCTGTCTCTGTCACAGCCCAAACCAAAATACCAGAGTCCAACAACTCCAGGAGCCTTGGGCCAGTTCTAACTTTGCTTACTCTCTGTTGCCGTTATCATCCTATCTGCTTTATTATAATTTCCATACGGCTGCTGGGGCGCGTGGTTTCTGTAACTCGCAAACAGTTAAGGCAGAGACGGTGGTGGTAGTTCACCAGAAGGAGATAAGACCCCCGTCATAAGTATTTGTTTAATCCACTGCTTTCAGAGACGTGAGACACGTGATTTAACACGTTAGGAAATGGCATCTTTTCCAGCAGAGTGCCGAGCGGAGCGTTTCTGTTCCTCTTAACTCAGAGCCATATTTCAAATAACTGTGCACATTGGCACAAACCCGCTAACTATGCCAACGCAGGCTTTAGTACAGGGAAAATATAGAGTGCTAACCGCTTTCCCAGAAAACGTACATTTTGCCTCTCCACTGGTGCCACATAATTGAGAATTACTGTCTTTTCTCCCCTGCTGGTGTAAAAACCAGCCCCAGAGAGTGCCTTTGGGATGGGCGTATTAGGATGTAGCAGCTTAACCCGCTGCAGTTGGGATTCCTGACCTAATTTAGGGCACAAAGAGCTGAAACAAGGCCATGTAAATAGAGGAGGTAATTTCAGGCGGGCTCCTAATGGATTGAAGTTGAGTGTCGGAACAGTCAGTCCCACTTTGGGTGTTTGCAAAAGCGCTGCCTGAACAGACCCACCAGCCTTGGTGACAGCCCAACATCTGCTGGCAGAGAGCTCCACGTCACCTCTTGTAAATACATAACCGCGCTCATGTCACACGTTTCTATCTACTGCCACTTGGCAAAAGCAACGAGAGGACAACAGGAACAACTTGCGAACAAATTAATGTCTTTTAGCAGGGACAGATTTTTACAGCTATCCAATTACAGAAACGCTGAAAAAAAATGTGTTGCATAAATAGGATTTTCTTTGCTTTTAAGACTCTTAACATGTTGGTTCAGAAGGAAGAAACCAAGTGAAGCCGAGTAATGAAATCAAATACACAGCGATTAGCACCTCTTAAAAAGCTCTGCTATGGAGCTGAGAGCTGTACAGCAAGTCTGAAAACAATTAAATGTAGGCTCTCTTTAGATTTCCGTCTGTTGGAAATCTACTATTGCCAAGGTGCTAAATAGTTGAAGGGTATTTTCGAAACCTTAATTTACGCAGAGATCATTTAAGATGATCACTGTGTAGTGCACAAATTATTTATACCTCCCTAGACTGCAAATTAAAGTATACCCATTTACATGATTACTTTGGTCTTTAAGGAACTTTGCAGACACTTCAAATATAAACAAATTGAAAAATGTGAAATGTGCAATTAAATTTTATTTCATTGTAGTTTAAAACAAAGTCCTTTCTTATACTACTAAAATCTAAATTAAAGTACTTCAACTCACCTAATGTTGCCTCAATCATATTTTTCAACTATTGGAATAAAGAGCCATCAAATCAATAACTAAATAATTTATGCCTAACACAATTACTTTTTTCTAAGAAGAATTTTTAAAGCTGTTTTCTGTGTAAATACGAAAACATTTCTATGTTGTAATTAATTCCAACGAAAATGATAACGCTCTTCTTATTTGGGATGAGTTCTCATATTAAGTAGTTTATCCTCATCAAAACAAAAAAATACAGCTGATAGCTTATTTTCTCATTTTATTAAAAAAAAAAAAAACCAAAGTTTGGGAGTGCAGAGGATATAATTAGTGACTCAAACTCTCCCGTTTGTCATATGCAGATGTCTAATGGCTCCTTTCTGAGGCAAAGCAAGAGGCTCAACCTCAGCATTTCTTTTCAGGCGAAGGTGAAAAAGCTGAGGGAGCTTCAGCTGAGAGAAAAAAAGCCCATGAATTCGCAGGAGCAAGGCACCATCTGAGGGACTGAACAACCGTCCAGTGCAAACCACGGTTGTTTTCCAGCCAGAAAACATCCAAGTGCCCTACGCAGATCCCAAAAATAGCACAGGGATAAGCAGCCAGCAGCTGGAAAGCTGCACAGAGCTTATTCTATTCTATTGTGTAGCTTGAAATAATGGCAAGCTTTTGCCTTCCACCAGTAACAACAAACACAAAGAAGTAAAATCCAGGGCCAGTGACTCCTTGACTCATTTGATATCGCCTCATCCCTGTCTGTAGCTCCAAAAAACCTGCAGTTACGTGGCAAACACACCAACGTGGACTCCTAGAAAGACAAACGCCTACAAATTAACTTGTTCTGTCTGTGCCGAATAATCGTAACAGCGCTTTACATCTGCAGTGCACACACACGTGTGCAATACACACACGCACAGAGCTGCCATGATCTATTTCCCATCGCTTTTAGCTGCCTGACACCTGAGGAGCGGCTGAGGGAGCTGGGGGTGTTCAGCCTGGAGAAAAGGAGGCTGAGGGGAGACCTTCTCACTCTCTACAACTACCTGAGAGTGTAGCCGGGGGGGGGTCGGTCTCTTCTCCCAAGGAACTGGTGATAGGACAAGAGGAAACAGCCTCAAGTTGGACCAGGGGAGGTTCAGATTGGATATTAGGAAAAATGTTCACACTGAAGGGGTTATTGCACATTGGAATGGGCTGCCCAGGGAAGTGGTTGAGGCACCATCCCTGGAGGTATTTAAAAGAGGGGTTGACATAGAGCTTAGAGACATGGTTTAGTGATGGTTTTTTACCAGAGTTCGGTTGATGGTTGGACTAGATGATCTTAAAGGTCCCTTCCAACCTGGACAATTCTATGATTCTATGATCTTTTAATTCTTCAGCTCTCAGATCACCTGCATGACTCTCCATTTTTTGTAAAAAAATGGACTCTCCATTTTTTGTAAATGGAGAGAGGAATTCTTTAAAAATAACCTTTCTGCTTCAGCCCCTCTGTTTCCCTCCCATTCCACTTGTGCCTTTAAGCCATGTACCCTCCAAGCTGGTTTTATGTTTTGCTGAACTTTTTCCTGGCTCTCTAGAGATGTGGGATTCCGACGCAGCCTGCAAATGACATCCCTGCCTTCAAAGTCCTTTTGAAAATGACTCCTTCCACAAACGCCCATCAGCATTAATCACGCACAGGCAGCAGCATGTATAAAGACATCAGTTTGGCTTCGAGACTGAAAAAAAATGTTAGGTCACCGGTAGACGAGAGCAGAGATTTGATCCGTGTTGTCTCTCTAATTGAGAGCCCTGGCTCCTTGAGGTGGGAGGAACATCAGTCTCCGTCCTGTGTTCACAGGCAAGTTCAATGCCCGAGTGGGTAATAGATGTGAGGCAGTATTTAGCCTTCTTCATTAGTTTTACTCACTGAATGCATATTTTAGTGCATTTTCTTTAGTTTCGATACCTCGTAATTATATATTGCGAAGTGGTCTGCTGAGGGCTGTTTTCCAAACCGCAGTTTAAATGGAAACCTCAGTGTTTCGCAGGGCTCCCCACGGGCAAAAGAGGCCGTTTGGTCTCACGGTGTGACCTCAAACTGGGGAACCCACGGCCAGAGGATTTGGGGGATCCTACAATTCTACACGCGTTAAATAAAAATCAGCCAAATGAGTAAAATAAAAAGCTGTGTCAGGGGTTATTAAGCATAAAGATGCCACTCTTGGCTTTTCTTATCTTACATACGAGGCTCTGAGAGGCCACAGTTGAGCCTGTGACCACAGTTCTGGCAACTAAATCACAGCAAACCAAACCTCACCACGCGGCTGTTCCTTAATCACCTTTGTCCATTCCAAATTCCCTATTTGAGTATTATTCCGTACATTTGCCAAGACAATGCCTTATCCAGCTGCAAGCACAACTTTATGATACCACGAGGGATATAATTCTTTTAAAAGCAGTGGAAAAAATGCAAATTAAACATAATACCGAAAACCTAAAACCACCAAATAGGAGAGACTGTTTTTGAATCACACCTGGAAAAGAACATAAAACCTGCCAGACTGTGCATCGACTCCCAGTTCTGATCATTAGCACCAATGCCAACACCTTACTTATGGAATTTTTGGCCTAACATGTTTGAAACACACTTTTTAAAATATAGAACCCATCCGAAGTATGTCCAAAGTGAAGTGAATTTAAGAAAAAAAGGAGAACTGAGGTACAACTCTCTGGGATTTGTTTAAAAACAAGGAAGGAAAAGGACTGGCAGCAAAAGAGCAGGGAGGGGGATCAGCAGATCTGCTGAGCCCTGTACTTAGGAATTCTGCCCCAAAGTCTTGCAGGGTTTCACGGATCCAACAAGATTTTAACATAACTCTGTTTTCTGGTTTTGTCTGTGGCTGCGGCACAGCAATTCCAAGCACCCACCCCCTTCTCTTCTTGCAGTGATGGCAGGACAGATGAACGCTGCGCTACAATCCTTCTGATTACTGTTGGTTTTATGAGCAGCCTGATGAATCTCGGCGCGCTTTAAAATCCCAGCTCCTGGAGCTGTGTTATTACAGGACAATTGCAACTTTCACATCGTTATTTCACACCCTTAAGAGAAGTTCACCTTTAAAGAAACAAACCTGTTAAACGTGAGCCTGAAAAGACTCGACACCAAAAGTCTCGGGAAATGAGCTCAACTTGATACTTCTATAATTTCGTTACTTTTATGCCATTCTCATCATATTTGGGGTATCCGATTAATGAGCGAGTTTTGATGGGATCAGCAGAAGTGCTGGCAGCCAGGGACAGGAGTGAGCAGGGAGGAGGGGACAGCAAAGGAGGGCACACACAAGCACAAAAAGAAGCCCGACTGTGGACAGAGAGTGATGAGAGAGGAACTCGTATCCGAAAGGACGATGCAGCCTGACAGCTGACATAACTAAAACATATGAACTCATTATTTTTGAAAAATTCTCCTCTTTTCTAGTAATACATCTCAGAAATGACTTCTCCATTATAAGCATTCATTTGTTAAGAAAGAAAAGAGAACAGTTAGAAAAATATAAATCTTCTTTAAGGAATGCTTACCTATGTCTAAAATCTTTATTTCTTGGTGGGAGCAAGTAAAAAAGAACAGAAAAACAATATTAGGAAAACATTCAGAAAGGATGTTAGAAGATGACAAGAAGGCAACATTTACATCGAACATTAGTGAAATGGTGAATGACTGTCTTTTGTCCACTCATGTCGGCTTCATAGGTTAACTCTTTAAATCCACAGAATAATTACTTTGGGTAGATTATAATCTCACAGATCAGATTTGCAGAGTTAAAATATTTTACCAGGGTAAAATTTTTTCACTTCAGCTTTAAATACTTTTTCAGATGTATTAAGATCTTTTGAATCGCCTTTTTTTTTTCTATTCCTAAAAGCGTTTGGAAACTTGAACTAACACGATGTCAAAAACCTATTCTATACTTTAGTGTGCAAAAGTAATTCACAACTCCCAAAGTCCGAGATGAGAGCAAACCCCCCATACCTTAGCTCCAGGACACTAGTTACGTTTCCAGAGGGGAATATCCGCCGAACGTAGTTGAAATCCCCCACGTAGAGGCTGCCGTCTATCCCGCAGGCTAAGGCAACCGGGGCCAGCAATTTATTACCATCGGCTTGACCATTACAACTGGGACAGGAGATGCTGCGTCGCCTCCCATTGCCCATAATGCTACTGACAACTGGGGGCTGCTGAGATATAAACTGGTTTTCACCGTTTCCTTTGTAGAGGATTCCTGGCAGGTAATACAAAAACCACAAAAACAAAAATGGTTTATAAAAAAATTGAATGTATGTATGTATAATGATGAATAAATATTCTACATATTCTTTTAGTTCATCACTATCATTTCATGGACTTCTAATTGTTTCACCAGCATATTTTTCTCACCCCAAGTAACGGAACTGTATTAAAACATTTAGAATTATATTGAAGTCACAGACACACAAAGCATTAAATTCTCGTGTCCACAGAATGTGGTAAAAACACTGAACATACGAGCCTTTAAAACCCAAACCAGTTTTCAGTTGTTCTTATTTTGACACCTTAATAATTTTAATAGTTGTAATTCAGAATAAAAACTGTCACGTTGAAGAAAATGCAAGGTGGGAATGAAATCAAGGGCTGTGTTCCTAAATCCTCACAGTTTTGAAATTCCCCAGAAACGACTGAAATTCTAACTGTGTGTATATTATAAAAAAGAAAAAATTGTACTTGCAAATTGTATCACTAAAGTCCTACTGTAGCTAATTATGAATATGATGCCAAATGTAATCTAAAGTGGATTACTGCTGCAAATTGTAAATATTAATTAAAGAGCTACTTCAAAAAGTTGGGGATTGCCTCAATTTTACATTCTAAGAGACTCTTTACTCAGCTCACAATAAAAATGTACCTCTGGCAACAAAGTCTGCCTGGATACCATGTCTGCAGTTATAGGCAGTTATTAAAAATGTCAAAACAACAAAAAAAATGTGATGCCAGGCCAACCTGCCTCTTAAACTTAATTCTGCTTTGAGGCATGAAAGGAACAATAATTTCGTGAAGACAAAGCAATGTGCCAGCAGTATTTTTCTTCCTTAGAGGCTCCATAGGAAATCCGAGAAGAAAAATGCGGGCTTTATGGTAAATCCTCAGTCTTAGGGAAAAAAAAAAAAAAGTGAATTTACAGTGTGTTACAGTGTTGCCAGGACCCTCATCATTACAGCTCCCATTGAATCCATCGAGGTACGCTCTGGAAACGGTCAGATATTCTGGTTTTACTTGTTAGTCACAACATGTCTTTCCGCCGTGTAATCCACGTAAACCTCGTGTCACTTTGTACTTTAGGGTGACACGTGTTTTATGGCTTGTGTGCCCCGAGTTTCAGAGGCAGTTTGGGGCTGAGGGACACACTTCTCTCTGGAGATGCTCAGAAGAAATTTAAGACGTATTCCTCTTTCTCTCCTCACTCCCCAAATGCACTCTTTATACTGAAAGGTAGGAGAAAAAAATACTTTGCTTTTCTCTTTATATGTTTTCGGTGCCTTCACTGCTTTTTAATGCTATAAAATTTAGCAGATTAGAAACATAAAATCAATATACATGATAAAATTGGGAAGAATGAAAATGGTTTACGGAAACCTAACGGCGAGTAATCTAAATAAGAAATCTAAATCAAAAGAGGGAGAAGGTATTTTTCATGAATAGTTAAAGCCAGAATGCATTAACAGTATACAAAATCCCCTCTCCTATGATTACATCATTTATGACAATCATGGCACCATAATTTTGCCTGAAATAGCTGAGTTCCATAATTTTCATCAGAGGAATTCTACAAGTCAGCACAGAGCACTATTGCACCTGATTTATTCTGTCATTACCTTGAAAAATTGGTCCTTCACATTTCTCCTCTATTATCCCAGACTAAAAGATGTACATTAGACTATTTACCGCGGGAGCCCGGGATGTCCGTACAAACACTCTCTGCGCTCTCCTCGGAATAAATTTCCCCAGCCCATCCACCTTGTCATTACAGCTCTCCACTTCGTTTATTCAATTAGACACACGTCACTTTGAAAAGTCATTACTTGTCAAATGTACTCGTGAACGCAATTTAAAGCCACCATCAATTTGCCTTGTGAACAGAATCAATCTTATATATATATTTATAATTATAGCTCTTTACATTTTTAGATGGATTACCTTACAATAATTTGCACAGGGTTTTTTGATGTTTTCAGTTAGGGACAATGACACCTTTTCCCTTGATTTGGTTGCCTTGTTTTTCTAACAGTCAGAAGCACTGCTTTAGGTGCTCATAGAACCACAGAATGGCTTGGGCTGGAAGGGACCTTGAAGACCTCCTTGAAGAACCCACTGCCCTGGGCAGGGACGCCTCCCCTCAGACCAGGTTGCTCAAAGCCCCATCCAGTCTGGCCTTGAACATCTCCAGGGATGGGCAACAGTAGATGGGCAAAAGTGTCCCCACTGATTCAAGGCAGCATCACCTGCTGTGTGCTGAGCTGACCACAGCATCCCAGGCAGGAATCACCTCGGGGAAGGACTTAGATGGGGGGAGTGTCAATGAGTGCTCATCCTCCAGAAGAGACGGTGCCCACCGCTAACTGCTCCCCGTCATGCTGGGGTTGGGGATGTCATCAAATGAAGAGGAACAACCCCTGCATCAATGAGGGATCTAATATTGGGAGCCAGGAGCTCTCAGTTGGGCAGGAATGTCTCCTACTGCTGCTTAATTTTCACTTGTGAAAACTGGAAGTGAAAACATTGTTCAAGATACTCTTACACACAAACAGTGAATCCCAAGAACAATGCTGACACCTACAACTGCTTTAGAAATACGATCTTGGTAGCATCACTCACTTTTTAACAACAATTTCAACCTGGTTGGGTTGGGATTTTTTTTGTTAAGCATAGTTAACACAGGCTGAGGCCGTTAGGTGAAATTATAAATGCATATCTATTCATACACTGTAAAACTCAAAGCATTTACCATATGCTGAACATTCCATAATTTCCTTTTTTAAAATAACAAAGCAAACATTTGGAAAGTTAGAATGAGATAGCTAAAGAATAAAATACCTGAAGTGCAGGGCAGCGGAGTATTAACATTAGCAAGAGGAAAATGAACTCCTTACCATTCTGAACGTCCAACACGTGGTGTTTATCCAGCGTCCAGCCGCCCATGTTGGAGGCATCCAGTTCATAGCCCTGCAGAACAGCAGTCCGCTTTTCCCACAGCGTTAGATCCAAGCAAGACTCATATTCATAACCTACAGACACTGCAATAACAACACATTTCCTCATTAAGCACGGGGTCTCGTAGAGAAGAAGAGTTTAAAGAATGTGATTTCTTTAAACTACAGAGGTTTTTCTGCTCCCCCAGGCTACCTGAAAATCCCTATGGCTTCCTTCGATGTACTGAAAATACTAAACAGAATTCCAAAATCCCTTAAAAAGCAATCTTGGACTATGAAAATAATTTTAGTTCTTAAAAATAAGTGGATTAGGACAGGAGAAAGCCCTTTTGTGAAGTATGTCAGAGTGCCATTGTGCTCTAAAGAACAAGGAGTGCACAGACTAAATACCACACTATCTAACTATTAGGCTGAGGGATACTTCATAGGGATGAATCAGGAGTGAATGATGACTGTGGTCTCTTTTTCCTTTTGAAGGCCATTTTTTCTTAGAATTCAAAGTTTAGATCGGTATTTTCTAAGGCATTTTAACATCCATTGTTATTTCTCATCTTACTCTGCTAAACATTTTCGACTTAAGGCATATGAGTATTTGAGATGCACTTCCCTATTTTCGAGACAGCAGTAAAAAATGCTAAAAAAACTATAACACACGTACCAACAGCTTCAGACAATCCATAGACTCTCTGGTTGTAGGCATCAGTTTTATCCCATATGAAAGTGTAAGCCAGATTTGGGGAGGCGGGGAACCATTTTTGGAAAAGTCTTCCCACCACTGCCACCATGAGATGAACCTTCATTAAATTAAATGGTATCACGGATTGGGTCATAGTAATCTTCAGAACAGATTTATATCCCGCAGCCCGGGAGCTTAAGTACGATAACTTCAAATCGGTTCCTGGTATTGTCGTTTCTTCATGAAGTACCTACGCGTTGGTAAGAGAAAAATACAGCATGTGAATGGTTTTGAAACGAAACCGGAACAATACAGCTATCATAGAAGGAGGCCTGACATGATGTTACATGACAACCCGTTAGGAAGTATCACCTAAATCTGGCTTTCATTAAATAATGTAAAAAATACCTAAATAAATAGCAACACCTTCATTTCTGAAAAGCGAAGTCTGAATTCTTCGTTATACTGTAGCTGCTTAGATGATGCTTTCTGCTGAAGGATTTCAAAGATCTCCCCTTTTTTTTTGATGGAGGGAAGGAAGGATGCAGGAGACCGAAAACATTCCCAGCTGCTTTCTCCAAAAGAGGCAAAAAAGCATCTTTCGCCTACGTGAAAAGAGCCCCTTGGTGTGCTGCCACCCATGACCCCGCTATGGACACGGAGTAACAGCAGCAGAGGCCCTCACCACCGCAAAGCGTCAGATTTGGGCCGGGACATCTAATTGCTCCTGTAGGAGCAGGAAAGACTTTTAGGTGGTTTATTATTTGCATTACCCGTGGATTGTAAATACTTTAAACTAGAGCATTCTTCCATTTATTTCCAAGACAGATAAGTAGGATGCCTCAGGGAAAGCTTTTTCCATATTTCCTGATCAATATTCACTACTCAGACATCAGCTCACCACTTTCTCATTTCAGAGAGGTGCAATGATTCAATTTTATTTTTAAAAGGTTCCTCCCTCCCCTCCCCCTGCTTTGTCTTTTCATCTGAGCTGAGGAGCTTCTGTGGGTGATGGATGGATGTGAAAGGTTTCTGCCTAACGTGGATGAAGACAGCCTATACTGTCCTATACCTCAGCTGGGACAGAAACACTGAGAGCCAGCACTTCAGGTGAAGAGCTACCAACTATCCCAGTGTATCAGAAAAAAAAAAAGAATAAAGAAAAAAAAGTATCTGGACACATTTAAAAATATAATGTTTCTCTGGTGGGAAGACATGGCAAAGGATGCTGAAGCACAAGCCCAGAGCCTCAGTGGTGTCAAAGAAGCCCTCCTGGGGAAGTAAATTGGGAAAGCTTTATTTTACTTTCCAGTCTGAAGACCAAGCACTAATTAATGTTAGTGAAAAGCAGACTCCAGGGAGAGCACTGCTGCAAATATTAGGCTTGAGCCTTCAGTGGGATCAAAAGCTGGCTACTGAAGAAGTGCTAAGGTAGCCCTCTGTGGTGGAGAAACCCTTGGACACTGCTGTTAAACAACTGACTCGCTGCGTTGAATAGGGTTAAATAATGTGGTTTATGCTCTTGGGGAGGGCAACAGGCCCTACACCGTGTTAGCACTTTTGCTGAGATACAAAGAAAGATTTATATGGTGTTAGTGATACCTATCTCCTTCCCCAAAACAGTAACAAAAAAAAGTCAGAAACAGTATTTTGACTCATTGGTAGGAGTGGTTATTTACATCTGATATATGCAAGCACACAACTCTTCTCCAGGAAGACTATAATAGCGTTGTAGAAAGTAAAGGACGAATTGGAAGCCACTAAACAAATTAAATTCAGATTTAAAAATTCTTAATTCTAAATCTTTGAATGCTTCTTTTTTCCCCACCAAGAACCTGTCGACCCCGAGAAGCCATGACGAGCAGCTCCATCACCTGAAAGGAGGTGAGAGCAGCATCATTTCTGTTTGTAAATCCAGCCCGCTCTCCCTCAGTCCCACACACAGGGTATCTCAGCCAGGGAACACGCACAGCTCTTCTACACAAACAAAACCCCCTCCTCTCTCTAGAGGGATAAGTCATTATGAACATAACTCCTTTTCTAAGACTTTGAAGGAAAATCACAAACCACCCAGGAACAAAAGACAAATTCCTCCTCAAGACACCAGCAGGACTCTCATATACTGCTCTTTTAGGTTGATGGTTGGACTAGATGATCTTAAAGGTCCCTTCCAACCTAGACAATTCTATAATTCTATGGAGGGCTCTGTAAGCAAGAGGAAAAAGGGAAATAATACTCTTGTAATAGGACACAATTTAATGGACTTCACTGCTCTCCTGTTATGACTGTTGCTTCTTTTACAACAGCATCTGTGGAAGAGCAGTGTTAAACACTCGGGTGGTCTTCCAGCGCTCCTGGCTGAGATAACAGACAATAAAGAGGACACCTTGAAGTTTCAATTGGCAAGAAATTCCACTGTGTATTTGGATTACTATCAAATTAGAAACTAGGACACTCACGCGGTTCTCAGCGAGGTTTAAAACAAAACCTGAACTCCCTATTATTAGTTTCTGCAGAAGCCTCAAATATCTGCTGGAAATCTGACTTACAGCTTCCTTCTTTCCATAAAATATCCCCAGTAGTCACTTATTTTCTTGAGAACTTTAGAAACGTAGAGGTAAGGTCGTGCATCTCAATCTCTCTCCCAGAATCAAGCATTACAAAGAGAATTAAAGCAGTTTAATGTTCGTCGGAAAAGTTAAATCATCAGGCAGAGCAGAGAGCGTCCTACGGGAGCCGTGACAACACGCCGACTGCAAAGCAATCAGGGAAGTCGCTGGGGATAAAAGTCACATCAGGAATCGTCGGCACAACCGAGCTGTCTGTGCTTTACCTTTTCCATAGGGAACATCAAACTGCCATTGGAAAGGCCGGTACCCTACGGGGGCTCAGTTACAGCCCAACCACCACATCCTAACGGGTGACATTTTATTTATGGCTGCTCGAGCTCCTCGGAAGGACAGATGTGAAATATTTAACCTCCAGGACTGAGATAAGGGTCACCTTCATTTTCAAAAAGACTGAATTTGTTGTCCTGACAGTCCAAGCTGGCGAATAAATTGTGCAGGGCTCCCCGTCCCTCGTGGCCAGCAGGACTCAAGCTGTCCAGGCTCTGGAAGGCTTTCCTGCTCCGAAGTATAATATGATTCAGGTGACATGCTCTGATGGTATTAAGAACCGTGAATAAGGAATTTAATTCAATTAGGGGAGAAATTACCTGCTGTACTGACGTGAATTTTTTGGCAAAATGAGGATTTGAGAAGAAATTTCACAAATGAGTGTAAACTTCAGTCCTGATGTCAGACAAAGATTCTTTGCTGAGAAGTAACAGCTGAATTGCTGCATTAAAAGGTAACATTGTCTTGGTTTGAAAGGGGTAAAGATGGCATTTTTAGATACAGGTAGATATCGGCAACTGCTGCTATAACACAAAGCACACGGAGTACACAAAGTACATGGAGTACTAAAATTATACTTCTTTAAGTAGAAGCTGAAACTGCTCATTTCAAGATGGAAAAATCTTTTCCTTTTAAAGTGACTTCCCCTAGAATTGAGGCTCTTAAAAGAACTTGCAAAGAAAAAAACCTTGAGTTAACAATATAAAACAAGGCAACATGAAAAGGGGAAAAATTACTTGGTTTTTCTAGGCTTAAAATATTGCGGAGATACCACAGAGAAGATGCATAGGAAAAAGCCATACACGTGTAGAAACCTAAAAATGTGTCCATAAAAGAATAAATCAAAAGATGTATAAAAAAATTTCAAACAGAAAGCAAAAGAGAAGAAAACCAGAAAAAGTGCTGGAAAACAAGGACACAGACATGGAGATATTTGGCTCTAAGAGTAATCACCATTTTTTTCTCGGTACAAACTTGATGTTCTGGAGATTTTAGCTACGTGAAACTAGGATGCAGCATCCATGTGATACTGGAGTATCTAGACATCCTATTATCTAGACATCCTATTATACTGCCTGTTTAAATAATAAAATAGGTTAATTACTTTGCTGAAAATCTGCCCACCCTGAAGTTACAAACAATCATTTTTATGAAGTCACGTTATTTTACCCCGAATTCTTCCGGGTAAATGTATTTTGCCAACTTCTGCTGTGCAGTATTGCCAGCAGTAAGAGCGAGCCAGGGGAGAGGAAACAAAATAAGTGGGCAAGCTTGAACATATAATTAGAAGGAAAACTTTTCAGTCTTTGTTCTCCCACACACTTGAGGTGATGGAAACAAGCTGCTGGGGTCCTGCAGGAGGCATGTTGGAAGCACACGTAAGAGTGGATAACAGAAGTTAAAAGGAAGAAGGAAAGCCCCAAAACTTCAATTTCGGAGCTGCTCATTGTGACTCACGTGTGGGTTTGTGCCAGACCACACTGCAATGTGTGGCAAACAGGCATTTATTACATTAGGAAAAAGACAGTGACAATATTACCCAACACATACAAGCACCCCAAGCTTAACCTGATCTCCCCCATCTGCACGCATTTTACTGTCTCGTTCCACACTGATTAATCTCAGTGAGTTAAGTCTAGGCAGAGCGTGGTAACTCGCAATTAAAAGCAGATAAAGTCACGCTTAAGTAGGCCAAATTTAGTTAACATGTTATTTACTATCATCCCCCTTGAGTAAGTATCTCTTGGGTCTGTGATCACCCATTTACCCACCGCATTTGTCCTCCCCCCTCGCTTGCCTTCTTTTTTCAGTTCTCTTTTGTGCCACTTCCTCGGTACAGACTTTAATTCTGCCCCTGATCAATCTGGGATTCATAAACCACTAAGTACGCTCTTCTGGAAACATTATCTCCAAGGGATGATGAAGCACTCAAAGGGATGATGATTACAGCAGCACATCATTTTCTCCTGTGCTACGTGATGGTGGGTGCTGTCACCCCGCACGTACAGGGTGACTAACACTGACTGAAAGAACATGGGGAACTGTTTCCTTCTCTGTGCCTTCATCTAGCCTCCCACACTTTAAACTGGCATCGCCCCTTTTTTGACAGCGCTATTTTTACCTCGTCATAAATGACCCACCAACTGCCAAGCATCTACTGAGAACACGACCTTTCCTTCCAGCTGATTTTCTAAGGACATCAACTTGACCCAACAGTCCTGCTGGCCAGACTTCACACCTCACAACTTGTGAACCTGGGAGCCAATTTCAACCTCATTTGAAGTAACAGTAGAAATCTCTAAAGAGAATTCGGTTCCTTTAGGGTTTATTATAAAAAAGGCTTTAGGTAGAGAAGCAGTTGTTAGTCCCATGAGAAAAAGGCTGAATGCAGTCTGTGGAGGAAGGACTGGATGTGGCAGATAGCTGGAATTATAGCAATGGGTGGGAATTAGTAGGAATCCAGACTTCATTAGTCCCACTGCTTGTGAAATGACTTGTTTACCTAGACACTACAAATGTTTTTTGAAAATATGTATTTTCTGACATTCTTCTATTATTACTTTCTTCTTGATTTATACCCCATCTATCTAAGCCATTTTCCATCTCTTCAGGAACTGAGTCCATCATCTGTTGCCAAAACAAGTAAATCAGTGCTGTTTTTCAGTGGACTGTGTTTTGCAAATACCTTCTCTTAATTGACTTTCAACTATCAAAGGCAGATAAATGACAGTGAGGATAAAAGCAACAATTTTCTAGCACAGTCTAGATTTGTACGAGCATTTAGTTGTAATTTCCTTACATCTTTACTTTAAACCTGCTCTTACCATGAACTGCTTAACGATTTTGCTCTTTTCTTAAGAGCTCTGCATGAAAACATTTGAATACATTTTCTATGTTTCCCTTGAAGAGACAAGGACATTTCTTAGTGAAAGGGAAAAAGAGTGCCCTGTGTAATTATGACATTGTGAAGGTGGGGGAGAGAAAGAGAGACAGGAAAGGAGAAGGAGAGAAAAAAGAAAAAGGAGAGGGAGAGAAGGGAGAGGAAGAAAGACATAGAAAGAGTGTTTTTTAATGAGAAAAAGTTTTATCACGAATCAGTAATGAGATAAATATTAGTTCTTGAACTGCAACTCTGCTTTAAGAGTTGAGGAAGACTGTATTACTGATGTATTTGTGATTAGTTATTTGTGATGGAGGTATTTAGAGAAAAAAACCTTTGCCACCACAGCTTTTTCCATTTAAAGCAAGGTTTTGATGTCTTACTTTTGGTATTATAAGTCTGAAGAAGTAGATTAACACACGTGCTCATTGGCTTGTAAGACTGTCCTCAGCCTTATAGAGACTTCTTTTAGTTTATAAAAATTTGACTGTGATGCTATTTACTAGGACTAAACAGATAAATGGAACTGTGTGGATCTTTCAGACACAGTAGAAAAACACCCTTCACTTTCAGTTTCTGAGGTGCACTTCTAACAAGACAGCAGTCAAAAAAGTCAGAGGTACTACTCTGTGTCCGTTGTGATGGGCCAGTGCCTGATTGCTAAAGACATGCTGTAAATTAAATGATGCAATCAAATATAAAACCAGACACTGTGTACACCAAGCTTGCTTACTGTTGGTTTTTTTTCAGATGAAAGTTTAAAAATGATCCCGTGTAATAAACAAATTGTTTTGAAAATAATCACATTGCAAATTCTTAGCACTAAGTCAGAATTATTTCTTTTTCAACAGTAGTTGGCATTCTTTTCATTATGGTTGCTTAATACTAGCCCGTGATAAAACACTATCTATTTGAACCGCACTTTACCTGTGTCTCTGGGATGATAGGACTATCTTCAGGAGAAATTCTAAAAAGGGTGGATAAAGGCGATGACACAATAACAGGGTTTGGCCTTACAAATCCGCTCAGATCACAACTAGGAATGTCATTCTCTTCCTTCTTCATGACCAGGGTATCCATGACGTAAAAGACATTCCAGGGAATCCATACTGTGTGATACTGTGTCAGGAAGGGAGATCGCTCAAACACCAGTGTCAGAGAGGCACCACCATTCGCCACCAAGTCAAACCTGGGGAAAAAAACCCATCAGGACCAGGTGGTCAGCAAATTCCCAAAACCCCCCACAGCCTCCATTTTACGGATTGATTTTTCATTCCATTGTACTGCTCTGAAGGCAGAATGGCTCTACTGGGAACAATGGGGAAATCAATTAAATTATATTACAGAATACTACGCTAAGAGAACCGAGAGTTTGGGATGCCACGTTTAATTAAAGCAAGCTCTTCTACTTCTAAAGTCTATAATCAGCGTGTTTTCCATTTGAAGAATGTACAAAGTACAACTTTGGTCAATCACTTCTTTCATGTCTTTTGTTTCCGTAATTTTATTATTATCTCATTTTTATAAGCAGCTCTTCAGTAACGCCTTTGCTGTCTTTAGGACTTAGAAGTGCTTCAAAAGGAACTTACATTCCATCCTGGCGAGTGATTGTGTATCCATAGTCTGGGTAGTGTAGAAAGGAGACGTTGACTCCAATGAGTGGCGTCCCATCAGCAGTTAATACTTGGCCCCTTATGACAGATGCAAGACTGTGGAAAAAATGTAGGATCATATTACAAATTTGCTTTTTTTTATTCTCTTTTGAAGGAATAAAAGCCAGTAGAGCAAACACACATACAGACTTCTCTACATGGTGTCAGCTACCATTAAAAAGTATTCCTGAGACTCTAACCCTTTCACAAATTCACATAATTTACATTGTATAAGTAACTGCCTCACAATCTACAGATAATTTTGCTTCGCTGTTGTTGATTTTACTTTGGTTCATTTTTTCTGCACCGAGTTACTAAGACCAGAAATTCACAGAATTTTAAGAACTTATAAACTCTAGATGTTCCCGCTGTATGTCATACCTCTGGAAGGCTCTTAAAGAAAAACATACTTTTCAATTAGTATCAAAGCAATCTGTAAAACTGCAGGGACTATGAAGTACAAAATTTAAAAGAGCAATAAGGAACATTTGTGCAACAACTTTTAATCAACTGCTGTGCCCAAACACATTAATGCTGTTAAATTACTGCAAACGCAGTAGTTCTAGTGTAAATCATCTTCCTTCACTCAGTGAGATCCCAGACACCTGCTTCCTGTTACTGGTTTATTTTCAGGTCATTACTGCTTCGTAGAGCACCAGTCAAATAGTTTATGCAATTATGCTGTCGTGCTCTTAACAGTTCTATTACATTAATTCATAATTTATATTATATAGTGAGCTCAGTTTAAAAAGCGCAGCTTTGCTTTTCCTTCTGAAGTGTTTTCATTGCTTTGATGTATTTCCAACTGTGCTAGCCCAAATCAACCGGTTAAATAAAGATTTAGTTAATCACTAATGAAGTGCCCTGTTAGAAGACAGGTACCGAGCATGGCAAGTACCTATTGCAACCTATTTGAATTTTACAGGAAATGAGACAAAGTAGCAAGTTGATAAATTAAGAGAAAAGGTCTCCGCTGAAAGTCCACACCGTGAACTTTGCAGTCGCAGCGGACCTTCTCCTAAAGGCGAATCCCACACCTTCTTCAATTTCTTCCTTGTTCATGAGTTAACGAGTCACCGTGCTCACCTCTTATTAAAAGGGCTTTCCCCAGGTATGACGTGAGTGCTCTCTGCTCCGATGAGAAAACTGATCCGGTCGTAAAATGCTTTGGCAGCTTGCTGAGACGGCGACTGTTGGCTTTGGCTGATAATATCTTGGGGGTCAGGTAGCCCCCGGCAATAAGGCTGGTTCTGGCAAGAACTCTGCAAACAGCAGTCGGGATCCATACAGTCAACCAGCCCATCTGTTGGCAGAAAGTCACACAAGTGAACAAATTCCTCCTCCTGCCCCTCAGCACGTCAATGAACCAGCCAGCAGAGAGGTTAAAAAAATAATAATAGCAGTATGAAAGAATATTAATAATTAAGATTTTAAGGAATTCACTTTCGGTTAAGGGAAAGAGAGTTTGTTTATACCGAGTTCTTAAACTCCTGTGGAAATCCACGCAAGCTGGATCCTCTCAGTATCGCACACAAATGAAACCTATTTATTCGATCCTTCACTAAAAACACGTTGAACAAACCAGAAAATGAAGGCACTCAGGCTTTGCATACACTGTTCACTTATAAATATTGAACATTTTAGGTGGGTCCAGGTGGCTTTTATCTGAGGTTATTTGGCTTGCTGGAGAAAAGAAACATGTAACTCCCACTCGGCTGTTTTCCTGCAATTTTTTAGCATATCTATGCTGCGAGTAGCTTTAAATATTTCACAACATTTATCAAGGTGGATTCCTTTATACCTTGGCAGAAAGATTTTGTTGCTAGTGGCAAAGGCAATTTCCACATCTATTTTGCATGAAAATGTATGAGAGAATGAAATCTGTATCTAACACTTAGATTTTATTCTGAATGAACTGATGAGGAATGCTGGCCAGTATAAACAGGATTTAAACACATGGGTGCTTATGGGCTGAAATATTCACATATAACGAGCATTAGATCTGTCACATCACTGGAAATCTAATTTGGTGAAAGATTAAAATCAAGATCAAATTGATAACTACTAATTTGCTGTAAGTAAAGTCGTAAGGAAAATGAGCCTGGAAATGTCAGCTACAGAAAATTTCGAGATGAATGTAATACAGTATCGCAGAGCTGATAATTGTTTCCCCAAAAGAACAGCAAGACTGAAATAGCTCAAACATTTTATTATTCCATTTAGATTAGAGCAGGAGCTCCTTGCTGCACTGAACTGAAAAATCCACCCGTGCAGCACTCGGAGGAAGCCCGCGACTGCTTCTCTCACAAAAGAAGCCAGCTTTAGAGTAAAACTTCTTTCTGAAGGGAAAAATATCATCCATTTTTGTTCAATCATATGTTGAAAGACTGTAAGTAAACAGAGATCTTCTAAAGGTATTCCTCTAAGGATTGCTGTGTTATGTGGATCAGTTAGAGGATTGGCAAAATAGTAAAGGAGTGGGATTTCTATTCTTTTGCACATCTAAAATTCTTATTTAACTTGGCTGACATTGAAGTCAGTTCAGGGAAAATAAAAGGGATGAAAAAGTCATCGTTAAGTATATCAAAGTTTAAACTTTTTTTTTTTTTTTTAAGAGAAAAGAAAGAACATTGATTTTTCCTGGGATGGAGATATGCCAGAGGGTCGTGTTGCCATTCAGACAGACCTCTCTGGGCTGGAGAAAGGGGCTGACAGGAACCTCACACAGTTCAGCAAAGAGAAGAGCAAAGTCCTGCCCCTGGGGGGGGAACAACCCCAGGCACCAGCACACGCTGGGGGACAACTGGATGTAAGGCAGCTTTCTGGAGAACACCTTGGGAGTCCTGGTGGACGCCAGGAGCCAGCAATGTGCCCTTTGTGTCAAAGAAGTTCCCAATGACAGGAGGAGTGTTGTCAGCAGGTCAAGGAGGTGATCTGTCCCTTCTACTCAGCACTGGTGAGGCCACACCAGGAGTGCTGTGTGGAGGCTGGGCTTCCCAGTACATGGACATACTGGAGAAAGCTCAGTGAAGTGCATGAAGAGGGTTAAGGGCTAGACACGTCTCTTCTAAGAGGAAAGGCTGAGAGAGCTGGCACTGTTCAGCCTGGAGAAGGATCAGGGGGAGGATCCCATCAATGTCTACAGATCCCTAATGGGAGGGTGTAAAAACACCACATTTCAGTGGTGTCCAGTGGAAGGACGAGAGACAACGGGCACAAACTGAAATACAGGAAATTCTGTCTAAACACCAGAAAAATAACTTTTTTTTTTTTACTGTGAAAGTGGTCAGACACTGCAATGGGTTGCGCAGAGATGTTGTGGTGTCTCCATCCTTGGAGATATTCAGAACCCAACTGGACACGGTCCTGAGCATCCTTCCAGTTGACCCTGCTTTGAGCTGGGGGTGGGACTAGCTGATTTCCAGAGGCCTTTCCAACCTCAAATGACTCTTGTGATTTCCTAGTCTCATTTTTGTACAATCTGAAACCCTTTCCCAGCTGAGGTACTGACCCCCTCCTTGCTGGTTTTAACTCTAGAAGCCTGGAGCAGTGTCAAAGCTGGGGGTACTGATGGTTAAAAGCACAGTTTTGGGGTTTATATATCTCTGTACGGTCTCCCAGGCATTATCTGGTGCAGTTGCCAAAGAAATGCTCAAATTTCGACATTCATCTTTGTTAGTTTATAAAAAGCAAATGTACATCTGGAGTATAGTCTGCAGGTCATAAAACTGCATGAGATTGACACCTTCTGAACTAATCAGCTGGAAATGCATTTTTACAAGCCTCTCCGCTAACATCAATCAGAGAAAGAATCTCATTTTCACCAGCCAAGATACAGGGATACGCTCTTTGTTATTTTTCTGTGGAGTTTATCAGGAACTTGCCCAGGCGAGTGACGGATGGTTATGAATCTGGCTCCTTATAACTTGAGAAAACATTTTTCATTCTTTCTCTGTACTTATGTGGCTAGAGCTATCTAGTACCACTCAGCTGAGTACTCTATTGCACGGTGTGAAGCAGAGTAAAATTTCCTTTCTGAAATGGCTCAGCAAAATTATTGATGAATTTTGTTTAGCCTGAAAAACAAGAAACTTAGCTCAACACTGGCTTATCAGTTACATCACTCAAATATGACAGTGAAATTATAAAGAAAATAGAAACCCCTACAGCCAGATGGACAATCATTATCCATCTCAGAAGGCTATTTGGTATTTTTCTGTTGTAGATGTAAGTGGTTCTTCTATATAGAGAAGATGTAATGACTACATTATTGTTTTCTTCCTCAAAAGCTAAAGTCTAGCTGCAAAAATCTTGTTGCAAAATGCTTAGAATTGCAATGGAGCTTGGTCTGGTGATAAGGCTGCTTCTTTGCAGAGACTAATAAAACCCCCAGAACATTAAATAAGAGGAGTTAAGACAGAGGATTCCCACACTTCTGGATATCTAAAAGATAAGATGTATCAGTGGGCGTGTTTGCTTTTGAATGGGATTTAAAGAGTATGTGTAAAATTGCTGGCACGAAGAAAAACAGGGGGACCAAACAAGCCCTGGGCACAAGTTTTGCCAGTGCCAAGGGGAGATTGTGGCCAAAAACCTACACAAATCACATTCTTGGCAAATAAGGTGATTATATATTTAGGCAACAAAAACTCTCCATGAAGCGAAATTCAGTGCCTACATAGGAAGAACATAGTTTTGGAGCTATGGTGGTGGCCATCCCACCAGGATGGTTCCAGTGATGGTGGCACACAAAGGTGAGAGGCTGGAAAGGACAGAAAACTATTAACAAACCTCAGTTTTCCTCACACAGCTCAATTTTACTACAGGCTATAATGAATGGACTCGATTATAGACACCAAAAATGAGCGCCTGTAGGAGCAGCTGGTTGGAAAAGCCACAAAAGCAGAAAAAGCCCTCGATTTATTCCTAAGCAGCGCACAAGGACCTTGTTCAACGCTATTATTGCACATTCCCTATAAGCATACCTATAGTGTACCCAAACTCAATATTCCTGTTGGGAGTGAAAGAGCCTAAAATATAAAGTGCTGGGCTCTAAATGAGCTGTCACTCCAGAAGGAAATCTTCGAGTCACCATGGATAAGGGCTATGGATATATCAACCCAGCACTCCTCAGCACCCATAGAGGCAAACAAAAAGCTAGAAGAATAATGGGAAGTGTTGGAGCACAAACCAGAGAACGTGATCATGCCACTGTAAACCCTAATTCAAGTAAAAACTTCCTGAAATATCCTGAGCTTGGGTTGTCTTTGTCCTTAGTAACACTTCTGACATTCAAAGCATACTGTGGCAGCAATTTTCTACTTTAATTAGCAGTCTGATAGTACACCAAAGACAATAGAAGTTCACATTTGTCCTATTATATTCTTTCACTAAGCATTTGCTATTAGCCACTATCAGAGGTTGGGTTATTAGGCTGAATTTGTACTATGCTGTGACAAGGCTTATCAGGAGCAGGCTATCCAAGCCCATGCAAGTAATTACAAAAATACAGTAGCGCTAAGTACGCTTCTCTTTATTACAGTATTTATTTTCATTTTAGTAATAAAAGAATATTAATAATCCCTTAAATCCTGCTGGTGGAAACCTGTAAATACTTTTAATAACTGGATAGGAGCTAATAGAAAGCAAACTTAACAAAGGAATCTGTTCAATAAAGACCTACCTAAACTAAAGAGTAAACAGCTTATTCTTCCTACAGTGATGACAAACCACGGCCCGGTCTGTAAAGTACAATAGTGACACATTTTTTCCCCAAGTAAAGAAATTGGACTTACTCCACCCATGGATGACCCCTACTTCCCCTCTCACTACAAAGTCATTAGGAGTTTAACGCAGCCCAAGGTCTGCTTGTTGCACACACTTTCCTTGAGGGTTGCTAAAATGTAAAGAAAGTTCTGTATTTCATTATCGAAACCAAACACATGGAAAAATAAGGAATGATCCCTAAAGAGAAGGGAAACGATCTGCAAGAGTCTCAAAAATCTATATTAAAAGTAAGATGAGTAACAATCATCCCATCATATGTCAATAGTATCTAGAAGGGAAAATGATCAAGGATGCCTTGCTGTCATTAGCACTTCCTATGGAGAATATTCCTGTTGAGGTCCCTGGGATGCTCATGTTCACAGAATTTGAACAATTGGTCCTACAAAGAGCTTAGAATCAAAGGAACAGCAGACACTGTTATTAATGAATTATACTCACATTAATATATGAAATATATTGTCTCCAGTGTAGGATGAAACATAAACATTAATCACAGCGTATCAATTAGCTAACAACCAAGCTAACTTCAATTATACAACCATTGAGCCTAGTATGATGTAAATCACATGACCTGCGGTCACGGGTATTCAGCCCAGGTGCTGGGATAACCTGATCTCCCCCAACAAATAAATCCAGCAGAGGCATCCTTGAGCCATTCCCTGTCTCTGGCTGGAATCCTAACAGCTTGCTCCAGAGATCCGTGGGCTGATTGCAGGTACTCTTGGAAAGGGAAGAAACACTGCTTCTCTTTCCAGGTGGGGTTCTGGCAATGAAGACTTTCTTTTTCCAGTTGTCTTTGGTATGCTTCCAGTTTTATATTTTAACCCTTTTGCTCAGCCACTAGTGAAACACTGAAGTGAATATGCTCTGTACTGAAGCACACAAACTAAAATAAGGTCCACTGGAAGAGAAGTGCCAGTGACAAATAGCATTACACAGGTCAATCATGGCAAGAGTTTGACCAATCCCTTTCTCATATATAATGTCTGTAGAGGAAATAATGAAAAAAAAAAAAAAAGAGAGGGAAAAAAGCGACAAAATACCAGTATTAGACTTTTTTTTTCTGCAATATTGTTCTTTCTTCCTGAACTTTAAGTCATCCTCTTAGATCCTTCTGCTCCAATTCCTCGTTCTTTTTCCCCCTCTCCTCACGAACAACTATTACTGTTTTCAGTCTGAAGGAGCATCTTCTTTTCCCTTGTTCGGTTCACGTGCATTCCTGTTCACCTTGCTCCTCTTCCTCCCACTGCTCCCTTATCTGCTCTCGACTCTCCCTCTGCTATGTCACATCCTTCTATTATCTCTAACGTTTACTGACTCTGCTTTAGTCTATCACTGGGCTTTCAACTTTTTTTCTCCCTTTTTCTCTCTAACTGATCTATTTTTTTTTCCTCCAAGCTGTTTACGCTCTAACCTAGTTTCTCCTCCTCCTTGCTTTGCCTCCTTTCATGCTTGCAGGTTTCTCTTTCTTCCTTATTTTCATAATCCCCTGGCCCACCTGAACTTCATTCCCCAAACAGCACAGATTTCCAAATCTCTGCACAGAAATACCACGGCTGATCATTCTCTTGCTCCTTTCCCACAAGCAGAAATCCAGCACCACACTAGCTCAGATTGCATATTTGTCTCACATTCTTTAGGCCCCTAAATGTGCAAAACTGACTCAAAATACACAATATGTAATGGAGAAAGATGACAAATCAAATGCCGTGTAAAGCAATAAACAGCAGCCCTGCTTTAACCGTGTTATTTATTTTCCTGAGGAAGTAAATGTTGCTGTTATTTATAGTTTGCAATGGTCTCAAATCCCAACTGTGGTCGGGATATGAGAGCAAACAGCCAACCAGCAATGGCAGAGGCATTCACACTCTAAAGCTGAAAAACAAAGTCTCAGGTGACTTTATCACCATCTAGAGGTCCTAAGGAAGCTTCTTATCTCCACTCCAAATCCAAAGGTGTTAAACAAAAAGTGCTGATGGGAGAAGGGGAAGAAGGACGGACAGTAACAGCAATATTCTGCTCTAATATCTGACTGCATTCACATTTCATCTTGGTGTTCTGTGGAGTTTTTTGGGATGATTCTGGAATCAGGCCAAAGACACAGCCCCTCTACCTTCCCTACCCCACAATGATGATTGCAGATTGATTCCTTAAGTCATCTTGCTGCAGATTGTTACCTGTCACCTGAATTATAAGACTGCAGAAAAGCAAGGCAAAAAACCCCAAGAGACTTCTGGGAGCACCCTGTCAGTTACCAGAGCATTCACAGGCTATGGAGGGGCATCTATCTCTGTAGACTGGGCAACCAATTTTTTTCCAGCAATAGCATCACAGGTCGCAGGGTAAACTCTCTGTTTTGCCATTTCTCTTGGGATAATTTCCTTTTGAGGTCACTGAAAATTTGAACTCCTTTCTTTATTTTCCCCTCTGCCACAGTTGACTGAGTTGAGACTGCGTTTCATTCCAGTATAAAAGAATATTGCAAGGAAACCAAGGTGACACCCATCATTTTCTAAGTACATATCTCAACTGTCATAAGCATCTTGTGAGGCTTTGCTGATCTGCCGTACGGAAGCACTGAACACCGCAGGATATTCTTACAGGCATAACAGCTGGTAAAATGTGGGCATGGTTCCATCTCAACATGAGAAACACTTCCTTACTTTGAGGGTGATGGGGTGCTGGAAGAGGTTGCCCAGAGAGGGGGCAGAGTCTCCTTCTCCAGAGATACTAAATTCCTGTCCAGACTGCTCTGGGTGACCCTGCTTTGGCAGGGGGTTGGACCAGATGATCTCCAGAGGTCCCTCCCAACCCCTGCCACTCTCTGACGGCGCGATTCTCCCGGCAGTATTTCACCGCCTGACTGTGAAGTCTCTGTTCCTCAGTATGTTCTCCCCTGTGCTGAAAGATGCAGTGGGGATCTCTTACCTCCTTCGTTGTCCTTGCTGTCGGTGCAGAGAGTCTCCATGGCTACGTCGCAGCCCGCTCCCCTCCATCCCGGCTGGCAGACGCAGTGCCAGCCGTTCTGGTCCAGCGTGCACCTCCCGTTGCTGTTGCACAAGCCAGGGCAGCCCTCTGTCCAAACAGACAAAGAAGAAAAAGCACAAGTGATTTCAACATTGCAATTATATAAAAAAAAAAAATGAATAAAGAAAATAATACAAACAAGGGACACTTACTGGGAACAGGCCTTAAGAACAGCACAAATACTGTAATTGCACATGGAGTGGAACAGCAACATTACCCGGGGAACGTTAATTCTTAACAAAGTGGCATCTTTGATTGGCCTGACACTTGAGACACCACTTACCTGTACAGGCAGGAAATAAATGCACCAATCCTCTAAATACCTGCAGGCCAGACAAAATTAAGTTTGGGTTTTTAAATTTTTTTTTTATTTATTATTTTTTATTTTTCTTTTTTGGCAAAGTAGCAAGAGATGAGTGCATAGTGCAAACACAGCTGTGCAAAATGACACATTTTTCTGCGCTCATAGAACAGATCGTTATTTGCTCTATGCAGAATTCGTTACTTACTGGCACAAATGCTTAAGCTCCCTGTTACTATGAACAAATCCCTCCAGATTCTTACGTAGGAAAACAGGCAGGATTTTAGGCACATAATGAAAGAGAACGTTAACTTTATCTGGTCTCAGAGTTGCCGTATATTCATGTGAAATTACAGTGCGTTAAATAATTGCACAAAGTATAGGCCAGGTTTAATGACTATACTTTATGCCAAAAATACATTCCTTTTCACAGAGTAAGCAAAGCCCAGGAAATAGTGAAGCAGCTTAGCATCTATTCTAACAAACATTAGGATTCAGGCTGCATACGGATGGGACAGGACCAACAGGATTTCCAACTAAATGTAATAGCTGTGCGTATTTGATTACTTAGGACGGACAAAATGAAATACCATAAGGACCACAATAAAACATTGATAGACTGAACAAAAACACGGTAGTGACGTGCTTCAAGACAGATAGCAGAGAGTGATTTTTTGTGACAATCTCCCTAAGGCTTTTGTGCTGTTACCTTTATATCCTATCTTGTCTGCTTTTATGGCCAAGGAGGGAAAATTTGGGAAACAATTAAAATAATTTAATATATCCAAAATCGATAATTGTTTTCAGTCTAACATTGCATTTTAAAAAAAAAAAACAACACCAAAAACCAGTATCTGTCACTTCCCAGTGATGGAATCTGGCATGCAGCCAACATGATCTGTATGAGGATGACAACACTATAAATATGTAGATTTTGGTGTTCCTTATCTATGGCTATGATAAGACACCGACAGAAGCAAGTACAGATATGGCACTAAGTATCTTATGAGAAGGTGGCTACAAATTAGGTATTTTTGGACACAATGATTTTCTGTAAATGTTTATCCACAAAAACCCTGAGTGACTGGCTAAACACTTCTTCGTTTTGTAGAAGTACTGGTTTTGTGAACTAATCTACTGACCCATTTTGCTTAAGCTTACTTGAGCTTAGAACACTCTTTCAGAAGTAAGAGTCTATTTTTTTTGTGTCTAAAGACTTTGGAATTTACTGACTCCTTTCAACCACGTAGCTCCAAATTGCAAACATTACCAAAAAAAAAAAGTTATCTATAACTCTTAGAAAGCAGAGAATCAGGAAAACCTCTTGTGAGGAAGTATGGTGATGCTCCACTTATGGATATTGTGCTGAGATTACTCTTGCTACTCTTATTCTTTCAGACTTTAGCTGCTAATAGTATTTGTTGACGTACTGAGAGCTATTTTTTCCTGCATCTTTCTTCTGTTTAATTTATGGAAGACTTACATATTTCATTGCAATACTGACAGAGTGTTTTAGGAGTCAACTGGGTACACTCAAGACTTATTGTGTGAAAGCCTGGATATTGCCATATTCTAATGAAAAAAAACACAAATAAGGAATAGAGAAAGATACTCAGGGAAAGAGGGGTAGGAATATTTTAAACATTTTTCTAAATCAACTTTGCACCATAACTGAAGATACATGAATCTTTGCTGTTTCATGTTAGGCTGTTGCATCCTTGAACCTTTCGATTGAAAATGTTGCATAGAGTTTACAAGCTTTTTCCAGCTTCATACAAAATACAAGTAATAATTTCCCATAGATTTTCTACATTCAAATAAAGAAAAGCTTAAAAGCCTGGGATATTCTATTGATCTGTCTATATATAAACATACACATATCTATAATTAATCTGTTCTTTACATCTAATGACACTTGTTCTGTGACAAGAGCATCACTTTGCTTTGTTTCCTAAATATTTGCAGTTTTGTAGGTAGAGGTCCAATGACAAAACTAACAACGAAAAAGCACCAAACAGCAAAGGAATCCTATCTTCAGTTTTTGGTTCAAACAGAATCTAATACATGTAAACAGTTTGTATATAAATGTATAATTACTAATAAAATGTTAATATATTACACAGCAAGATTTCATTTTTAATTTGAAATGAGTTGAAAATCATATGAGTTAAAGCTATTATCCATGGAATGTATGTAAGAGAAGATTCTTTTGCCCAAACTAGCATGTTTGTATATATTCATATAAAAAAAGAGTACACGTAGGTATAGGCATGTCATCAAAGAGCAAATATACAGTACCTTTCACTATCTTATCCAAATAGTGAGCTTGAGAATTAAAAAGAAAAAAAAAAACAGACAGACATTTCAGAAGTGTCACATAAAACAAGGATTGTTCAGAATTCACATGCAAATCAAGCAGGTGCACCTGACACAAGAGGTCTTACATTACAAAATGAAAACATATTTCAAAGCTTTTAAAAATTCAAGAAATTGTCTTTTCAGCAAACACCGTCATGACTAAATGATACTATTTTCCCAAGGAGGCCAACCGAAGGAAGAGATGCTGCCTTTCTGAGACTATGTTTTTCTGCTGACTTCTCCTCACATCCTTTTGATTTTTATGTATAACAAAAATATCACCAAAGCTAGTTAAAAAAAATTCAATTTCCAACACAACATAAGAGTAATTACTTAGTTTATGATCTTTAAAACACTGACCATACTGGAAGATCTTTGATTTGCAGGTCACGTATGACTGACAGCATAACCAAGCACACTATCTTAATTCCGATTGGATTAACAGGATTTTTCGGAGGAATAGTTTTCTTCTGCTTCAATTCAGCCACAGTTATTCTTCTGAGCACACACATACCAATTACATAAAATAACTTAGATCATATATATGGGGTGGGAGAGGGCGCAGTGGGATTAGTTGCGTGGTGATCTGTTTCACTTGGAAAAATGGGTGAAAATTAAACTT
>JAHREE010000217.1:611078-623308 GCA_033628505.1 Tringa tobata
CCCTCAACTTTGTGTATTGGATGGGTAAGAAAGAGATTTCCAACTACGGCCTTTCCTTCAGATTGGATGAATGGGAAAAAGCTCTTCCTGAGCCCAGGGAGGGAGATGATGAGAGACGTAGTCTCACAGAAACCACAGTCACTGCTACCACAAAGAGGTGGAAACTTTCTCATCCTTCTCTCTCAAAGCGAGTGTCAGGTGTCCACTGCAGAGTTGGGTTTTTTATTTTGTTTCTAAAATGGTAAGGTTAAAGGGAGACAAAGTAAGAAGATGAAAACATCAATTACGGAACATTTAGAACAGCAGCAACAAACTAAGTAGCTTCTCACGTTAACCACAAACAAAAAGAAAAGTGATACAGCTGCATTTCAGGGTGGATCAAATTCTTCTCTTACTCATCCAACTCAATCCCCTGTGCTCCTGCACAGCTGCTCTCAGAACATGGCGTAGCATGTGCAGAGGAAAAAAATCAAGCTTTACTCCATAAAATGGATGCAATTAGGTCTGTCTGGGGAATGCATCTGTCCACCAATGAAACATTAAAGGCCTCTACAAATGTAGGGATAGGTAACAAAAGACAGCGCACAAAAAACCTCCTCAACAACTAAAAATAGTCCCTGTAATCCCAGGCCCCCACATGCTAGTTCCTTTCAGAAATCCAATCTGCAGGATTTTTTTTAAAGAAAAAAAAAGGATTGAGAAAATGTGTCCAGTAGCCTTATAAGAAGTCAGTTCCAGACCAGAAACCTATAAAGCTGAGAAAACAAGTTCTGCCTTCCAGCAGCCTTTTACTCATGGTCAGTTGACATTAAGGACAACATGAGAAACTATTTTGGTTAACGTACAGCATTCTAGAAGAATCAAAAAGCAGAAAATGAGTGACCAAAAATAGCGTAACTTTGCAGTGAAGTTTAACTAGCCATGCTGTCTTCCTTACCTTCACTGCAACTGCAAGAGGAATGAACCCAGCTCTGGGTTGCAGTACACAATACGAGCCTTTTTCCTCCTGCATAGAGAATTCCAGGTGGGATTTGGAGCACTTCATCAGGATGGAGCATCTCAGCAGGTGCTCCTTGGCAAGATATTTACACATCTGGGTTACGTTAAGTCCTTAAAAAGTCTAATCACAGACCAGACAATATACCTACAAGGCTTTTCTTGCATCTAATACTGTGAAACTTAGAATCTTATTATTATTTCCAGGAGTACAGGGACTTCGTATAGCTCCAAACGGGATGAAGAAAACAAAAATGAAGACATAAAATGTCTACATTTTCTAGGATAGTAAAAATCCATGAAGATGTAAATGGCATTCCAAATTCATACCATGTAAAATATAAATGGTGTTATTGATGGATGTGGATATNATATTTACACATCTGGGTTACGTTAAGTCCTTAAAAAGTCTAATCACCGACCAGACAATATACCTACAAGGCTTTTCTTGCATCTAATACTGTGAAACTTAGAATCTTATTATTATTTCCAGGAGTACAGGGACTTCATATAGCTCCAAACGGGATGAAGAAAACAAAAATGAAGACATAAAATGTCTACATTTTCTAGGATAGTAAAAATCCATGAAGATGTAAATGGCATTCCAAATTCATACCATGTAAAATATAAATGGTGTTATTGATGGATGTGGATATTTATATAAATATGTAGCAGACAAATGTATTTTACAAAGAACTGGTAACAGTCAGGCAAATTCACATTTAACTTGGCTTAATTCATAATCAGTCTGAACCCAGACTTTTTTTTTTTTTAAATTTAATGTCTCCCATTAGTCTCCCCATATCAGAGATATTAAGTCATTGTCTTCCTTAGATTATTCATACGCTGCTTCCTCCAGGTATGACAGAATAGCCACAGAATAAACGGACATATTAAATCCATTTATCCCAATCAGCTCCTGTTTAAATGAGCATGAGTCACATACCCATTGATTTGATGTTCCTTAATTGGTACTTATAACACTGCTTTACTGAGTATTCTGTCGTAAAGGATTATAATGGTGACATTCTTCTAAATACTGTATAGCAAATTTATATTCTTATTAGTTTACATTATTATCCTCCACCAGACATCTTCACCCATCATGTTCTTTGTGACCTGGACGCTAGACTACAACACGCCACATGGTTTTTGCAGTGTAAATATAGTCCCATCACAATGTTAACTCACAAGCCCCACAAGAGTCATGAGTTTCTTTGCTGTAAGAGCAGAATTTGACCTCACAGCACCACCAGACATGAAGAAAAAATCATAGAACCATAGAATTGTCTAGGTTGGAAGGGACCTTTAAGATCATCTAGTCCAACCATCAACCGAACTCTGACAAAAAACCATCACTGAACCATGTCTCTAAGCACTATGTCAACCCCTCTTTTAAATACCTCCAGGGATGGTGCCTCAACCACTTCCCTGGGCAGCCCATTCCAAGGCTTGATAACCCTTTCAGTGTAAACATTTTTCCTAATATCCAATCTGAACCTCCCCTGGCGCAACTCGAGGCCGTTTCCTCTTGTCCTATCACAAAAGGCCTACACAAAAGAATGGGACCAAAGCAAGCGATCGCGCACTTATCCCTGCTCTGACCCCCACTTCATGCCTCCAGCCACGAATCCTCTACAGGAAGATGTGAACAATGTACCTCACATCAGTCACGTTGAGGCTTCTGCATTAACCTTGTACTAAGTGTCATGTAAGGAGATAACAGGTCAAAATGCCATGTTAATTTCAAACTGACTGCAAGCAAAGTATGGTGTATTGACGGCAGACTGTTTCCCTTAAGCTTTCTATATATTTGTCTGTTCATAGTTTGAAAGTTTTAGTATCTTCACTTAATGTTTTCATTGATTTTTAATACTTGTATAAAACTTTGTTTACAATCCATACGACGAACAAAAAACCCCACATTACAAGAATATCACGGGTGGCAAAGTCAAACACCCAAAACTTAGGCAACGCTGGGTTTGCAGCTGCCTGTGCAATTTTTATCACCTTATTCCTTCACCAATGTACAGAACTGACAGTCCTCATTCAGTCCTCATTCCCTCATGAACAACAAACGGCTGATGCCTTAAAAACAAACCCACTGTGCTAACCTAAACTAAGAAGTGACATTTTTCTTACAGACTTTTCTATCCTCTGTCTCCCCAAATCAAAATTATTTAGTATAGTATCTTCACACTACTGGTGTGTGCAGAGAATGCATTCTCATCTCATTTTACCAGTGGATAACTAAAGTATAAAAAGGTTAAAGTGAAAAATACTCAGCCATTTAGCTGAAAACACCTATAATGTGATTTTTCAGAATACTTAGGCTTATACAGGATTTCATACACAGATCAGCATTTTAGCAAGTCACATAAAGCAAGTCATGTCCCCAGAAAATGAAGAACGGTCAGAGGATGCTCTTTTAAAGTTTGCCTTTGTGAATGACTAACAGAGAATAGCTAGTAGAAGCTAGGATGGAATCCAGTTTGAAGAATCCAGTTCTTCAAACCCATTCTTGATCAGATCACCCCATGCACCAGCCTCTGGCACAAATGATGTAGAGTTTCTGCACACGACAGCCCTTCACAGCCTTGCAACGTTCTTAAATCGGGCCTGTCAGATTATCTTAGTAGTATCATTAAAAGTGGCTTATCTTAGTAGTTATCTTAGTAGTATCATTATATTCTTCTATTACGAGGATATGTATATGCCATAATTAATATATATTATATCATTTGTTATATGATATAATGATAATGACACTCAAAGGTGTTCTCTTGTGGTTCCTTACTTTCTGTTCTTGATTTTGCAACTTTACTAATGTTCTTTGAACATGGTTTTTGGGCTTTTGAAAGCTCTCAAGTCCTATGCATGCAAAGCAAACTGAAAAAAAGGGGGAAAAAAAGAGATTCCATTCTGTGACATTATATTTTTTTTCACAGTGAGCAACAGGGAGGCTTTGACAAACCACCAACGAGTCTGCCATTTGTGCTAACAAAGTGTTATGAACGTTATTTCTTATTCCCTGTGCAGCCCAAGCCGTCGCAGGGGAGGGGGCACACTCTCAGTGGGCTCACAGACACTCTCCGAGAGAAGAGAAACTCCAAGAGTTTCATGTCAAGCTTTAAGGGGAATGTAGTTTGTGTAAACAGGTTTTTGTGCTTGTTTTGGAGGCTCTGACCTGCCCCTCTCTAACCTATTCGAGACTCGGTCTGTGGCGGTTTACTTCTCCTGACCTGGCTACCACATCACCCTTAAAGTTCCTCTCATTTCTAACCAGCCAAAGTTCAACTATCCTGGCAATTAAAACATCTTTTGAATGTAAAAACTAAATATCTCTTGTGATATTTAAACCTGGTGTTTCTCATCCTACCCACAGCAGACTTAGGGAGTAGTGTATTGATTCCTTTGAGCAACTGCTTTTACCCTCAAAGAGTGACTAAAAAAAGCCACACATCCATATGCAATCTCTGAGGAGCTCCATACCTCTACCAGAAAATGTACAGGAGTTCAGAATTCATAAAATTTTAAAGCTCCTGTTCTAACCTGTCTTCGGAGTGTTTCCCTCATGTCAAATTCATCATCCACTACAGCCTCTTCTGATGCTCTGCTGCCCGGCGAGCTGCTTCCTAACTTGGATTTGTGCAGCTGATTATTCTTACTTAAGCAGAGAACCCGGCATTTGTTGAATTGCACCTTATTTTTCTGCCCGTAGCCTGTGCTATTTGTTAAAGTCATTTCAAATTCTTGTCCCGTCTTCCAAAGTGCTTGGAGGCAGCGGGCTTTGGTATCATTTGCAAATGTAATTCTCTCTATTCATCACCGAGCAGTACTGAAAGCACATGTTCTTCCACTGTAAGCACCTCATGGTCGTCATCCTCTCTCTGAGTTTATAAGAACTTTGTCTTAGACACACCATATGTTCAGAGCGTCGCTGCCAATAGAGCAGGATTACAAACACCCTTCCCTTTTCGACACTTTTCTACTCCTAAATTCCCATCTTGCCCTTCTCGTAAAGGATAACACGTGGATGGAATAATAGTTTCAGGCAATTTGCTTTGTTTTCCTCCCTACATAGGCCAAAACATAATCCTCATCCTGAAATTGTACCACCTTCATCGGAGGTGTCCATAGATGACTCGATAGTCATCTATGTCCATAGTCTCTATGTCCATAGATACCTCTGATGTCTATGGAGGTATCTGCTGCATACGTTTCTATAGAGACCTGAATTCACTGCAATTTATCCCTTGCCCAAACCACAGCCGTTCCTTGCATCAACCATTTATGGATTTTCACGTATAAGAGCACATAAGCCCACTGCCCTTTTTTGTTCTGACATCTATCCCAATTTTACTATAAAGTAAGATTTCTCATCATTACTACTGGAAAGCCACAAATACCTTAGAATAAAAGGTCCGGCCGCTTTTAAGGACATAATAGACACAGGAAGTTTGGGACTGCTGGTAAGTTCATGAGTAGTGTTGTTTCCTACTTAACATCTATTTAGCTGGAGAAGGATTTAGAAGGAAGGGTATATGCCATGAAGGATTAAAAAGTCTCACATGTACAGGCTGAAAAAGTTCAAATACCTGTTTGAGAGCTCGGACAAACCCAAAAGACCTGCCTCGGGCAGATGCCGATGAAACCTGACGCTCACATTAAGAACTGCATGAAGGACAAATTTGGCTTGAAAACATATCAGGGGACGGAAGGGGCCAGGAAGCATTATTGTTTCCATCTTTCTCACTGGCTGGAGTTACTTTCAGAATGGGTCTCACCAGCACACAACTACACAGCGTACAAAAGCACCGACTTCCCGGGCACTTCAGCTCCAGTAAGCTTTGCGACACGCTTTAAAATTCTTCACATCTCAGAGGTTCTGCTCTTTCCTGAAAACGTGCCTAACTTGAACTTCACATGTGGTCCTCATTTAGATGCAAATCAGAAATTAGCAATTTAAAGTAGGCTAACAGATAGTTTGTATTTGAGATACTTGCTCTTGAAATCTGTTAAGGCCTGACCAGTAATTCACTTTTTTCACAGCTTCAGATATACATACACTATCTTAAATTCAACTGGTAATTGAATATTTTTATAGTTACCAAACATACAAATTATTTTGCATATTCAAGGATTGGCCTGGCAAATTAGTAACATGGCCTTCAGGCCCAGGAAAGATCAAAAAAATATTTGTTCTAAATTTCATGAAATCCTGTTAAACTGTGGTTATCAGTTGTCTGGGTGCCAAGAAAGTCATTGTTTCTGTTTCATGGAGTTTTTGCATTGAGGGCTACCAATATTGCAGTGAAATCCCAACTTCAACGCAGTCAAGTCAGCTGTTTGGAAAGTAGGATTTCACTCACAATATTGTGATGAACTAATTGATATTTGATACAATTAGTTCTGAATCTTTGGTTGATTCTATCTAAGAATAAACTGTTTGAATGTCAAAGGTCCTACCTTCATTCAGATACAATCTTACTTTTAAGATACGTTTGAACTGAGGTACAATTACATGAACTCAAAACTAAGGAAAAACATACTCTTAGGTATTTTGATAATTACAGAATAATATTGCAGTAATTATTCTAATTTGAGGGACAAAAATTTTCTTCTGATCAAAATCCTAAATCTCAAAAAAAACTTAAAATTTATGAGAACGTTCAGTGTGAATGCATTAAGGTACATTAAATACCTGACACTTTGAAATGTGAATATTCTCAGTAGTTTAAACTTCAGAGAAAAGTAAACCATGCCTGGCAAGTTAGCACTGGTACTAAAATTGATGGTGGTCATCATAATACCAGTCATCCACACTGCTCTCCCTCTAACCTGCAAATGTGGAGAAGATCAATCAGGCCCTCAAATTGGTCCATGACTTACCTTGGCAAGGCCACACTTCAAAAATATATAGTGTAATGATATATAGCCATATCAAGTTTTTCTACGAGCACTTCGCTTAATTAACAGGAGGAACGCATTTGTCTTGACTTGCTCTCTGATCTTATAACGAGATAAAGTGTCATTTCCCTCGAGTTGAGTTTGAAATCTGGAATACGAAGAGCCCTAAGCGAAACACGTGTTGAGGAGAGCAGGTGCAGACCACGTCACGTATGGAGGAGACAGCTGCTTGGCATTCCTCAGCACCGGCGCTACTTCTGCTCGTAGCCACGCAGGAAACCAGCACACAAATACCTCCACGTTTGTCCCTAATCAGAAAACCATTTTAATCAGTCGCTGGGACAGAGTCTGCACCAACGAAAACACATGTATGGGAGTGTGCTCTAGATGTTATTTACTTTTTTTTTTTCCATAATTCTGAATAAACCTGGTTTTTTTCTAGCTAAAATAGCTGAAAGTAGAAATTTCTTGCTGAAGAAAATTTATTTTGGGTTTGATTGGTTTGAATGTGATGCTGGTGCCTTTCCATACAAAGAAAAAGGTTAAAATAAATACTTCGCCCTCCCTTGTTATTTTTTTCTCAACTAAACTTTAGGGGAAATTCTTAGATGATAAACCAATTCTCACTGGAATATAAACACAGTACAACATATTACTTCTACAGTGGCCGACCATTGGATTCGACTTTCCATTCTGTGTCCCAGGTAAAGCAGCCTCACTCAAAAGCAGCATGGAAGTACCAGGATGCTGACTTCAGCCCTCCTGAGGGATTAATACGAATGCTTAATGACATTAATCCACATTTAGATCCCTTATGTTTAACGACATGCCTTCCGTGCACACATATATAAATATTAATTTTGGACGGAAAGATAATAGTTCGACATGATAACAATTAAACAGCTGTAACCTGTCTCCTGTGTTAAGTAATGGAGCTGCAGGCAAGCTCCATAAACAGATGGTCTTACCCACCCATGCTTAATGTTAAAGACTTTTTAAAAAAGAGGTGTTGACAAATCTGAACAAGAAGGCATAGTTTTAATGCAAATTGGCCAATTTGCAATTTAGATTACCCTAAAAACTAATTTGGTCTATAGAAAAAATTAAGCTGCATTGTGAAACCGAGATGTTACCCAGCACGTGGATATAACAGATTCCCCACCAACATAATTATTTACTAATTCCATTCAGCTAACAGAGTTTAATGGAAAAGCAGCTGGAAAAGTATCCATATTTATGGGCTTCCTATGACAGTTACTTAATTTACTCATGGTATGTGCCAGTTATATCACAAAAAATAATAGACTTTCTGAAATAATATCGGTTCCAATCTCACAAAACAACTACTCAGACAGGAGAGGGTCACTGAACTCATTGCAAGCCAGGACAGAAAGGAAACAAAACCATATTTTAGCACAACTGTGTTATGAAAACTTAATTACAGAGCAAAATTTCATCCAGGCTATCACCTGGGTACCAGCTGTGCATGTGCGGTCTTGTACCACATTGAGATGCAGGCTGAGCTTCACAAAATAATACATGGGTGTTCCCCTCAGACCCCTGAATGTCACTCCTGGACCAAATAAACAATTGGATGGTGATTTTCCATAAATCTGCAGTAAATTGTTGAGTTAACCTGTTCTCACGTGGTCAGAGGAAATGGTAAAACATGACAATTCTCAGGAGGGAAAAGACAGTAAGCAATTGAGATGCCTTAAATTGCTTAGTATTTGAAATATAAGTTGCCAGTGTTTAGTTCAAACCTGTAAGATGCTAAACAATGGCAATGAATCTTAAGTTTTGTTAATTCTTATCAGATTAATTTTATCACAACACTGAGTGTGCAGTTATCTGTGGAACACCTTTGATATAAATCTTTGGAGGTGTGTGTTCAGAGCAAAGGCAACGACTGAGAAGCGTGGCCCAGGCCGGGTGGGGTACTGAAGCCAGAACTACCCTGTGCCAGAGATGCTCAACGGAACCGTGGAAATCAGCGACATGTATCAGGTTTACCCCCTTAGTCAAAACAATCTCAGTCTTGCCCACCTCACTATACACATTGCTTCAAAAAAAGAAAAACAACCCGCTTTATTTAGTGTATTCTGCTCTCTCTCCATTTCCCAATACCACTCTTGCGATCCTCAGCCTTAGGGAAATGCTGATGCTTAACCCAGGCAAGCAGATGGGTACATTTTTTCTGACCAAAAAAAGCAAACCTTTGGAATCACCTTACTTTCCAGTGTCCTGAAGTATTGAAATAAAACCAAAGAAATGGTCTCTGGAAGTTCAGAGCAATTAGCATTTCCTTTGGCCAAATTCCCCTTTGAATATTTTGAAGTATACATAAGAATCAGCATAACTCAAGAAGCAATCGCGGGTTTAAAATATATTAGAGAGAAATAAAACTAAGGATTACTGTGTTTTAATTAATCTCCTTCTTCCTACCCTTTAACACATGTCAACCAACAACACAAACCGTGGGCTAATTGAAAACGAGACTGAACAGACAGACAGCGTTTAGAAATACATAAAAATCATTAGTTGGAAGTGCAAAATGTTTTTATCATTTGAAATGGCATTCACGCTTCCCGAGAACACCGTACTCTCTTTGATCACAGGAGTTATGGATTTAGATGATTCCACACACATTCCAGTCAGCGCCTCTGTGATTAATGCAAACATATATAGCTCATTCTGTGCATCCAGGAATGGAAAGGCTACTCCTTTCCCAAAAAGTGAATAAAGTGCATTGCCCTTAAAATTTACAACTGCTTTGGAATATTCCTGTCCCAAAGAAGTTGAAAATATAAGCCACTGCTCTTCACGTGACTCCCAGCTAAAACCTGCATCAAACAAATATATCTGTCTCTCTAAAATACTTCACACAACTGCAGCTAAATGCTTAATGACTTTTAGAAATAAGAATGATGAATTGTTTATTTTTAGACCTATAAAGGGGGAGTGGGAGTCTTTCATATGCACAAGGAAAATTACATAAATATCCTGCTACCGAGCTGAGAGTTCTAAGTGGCATAAAAATGCCTGGGTTACAAATGGAGGGTTACAACAAAGGACTGGTTTGTGTGAAGAAACGTTCTGATGTCCCTTGTGTTTTGAAATTTATGGCTCAGAAAGAGCTACCTCCTACTCCAGGGCAGGTGAGAGAAAGGCAGTGTGACTCTTAATGTGCCAAGCTGAGGGGACAGCACTCCTTACTCCACTGGGTGGAAATACTCTTGGAAATAAGCACTAAAATGACTTGGGTTCTCCATAACACCAGGTTCCTGAAGAAAACAGCTCTATGAAAAATAAACACAACAGCAGGCCAGAGCCTGAACCTCATTACTTGTCTTGGAGCCTGTAGGGGCAATATAAACAAATCAAACTATCTTTACAGCAGCAGCCACAAAGTAAACACCCATTTAAAGAATAAACAGGTGGGAAGACAGACCTGCTCGCCCAGTGCCGAGGAAAAACTTGTTTGTGCTTAATATCTTGGAAAAATTGTTCAAGAGCAGCTCATCCGTGTGTAACTCCACTCCTTGAAATGCTGCCAAGGTCAGTGAGACCAACGGCAGAGCGATCTGCTGAGTAATTGCTCGTTGGCAAGTTAAAGCGGTCAAGGGAAAGGCTTTATCCTGCTTCTAAAGATTTACTTTATTTTATTGTGCAGAAAGCAGTTCCCTGCCCACCTCTCTACTCTCTTTGTCAGCAGGTTTTCTGGAAGCTCCTCAAAAACGTTAACCCCACCGATTCTCCCTGGGATTCTGCAGATGCACCTCGGTTCCCCATCTCTCGTATGTCTGAGCAATCTCATTAGTAAACAACAACAACAAAAATAATTTTGATTTCTGTAAAAAAACAGTTCACAAATCCAACTTACTGCTTCACACCTGACTCCCTTCCACAAAATAAAATCTTGCCTGGTCTTCCTGCTGCGGCGATGTGGGTATCAGTCAGTGGAGCCCAAACAGGACCTCATCTTCCCTGCTCTCCCAGCTCACACCGCTGGTTCCCACGATGGCCAAGCGCAGCCAGGGTGTAAACTACCCGGGAAGCCAGCTTGGGATGTTATTTCTCTCTACATACTCACGCCTCACCAATGGTTTAGCCGTGCTAACACATTCTGAGTTACAGAACATCCACAAAAGCTAAAACCCTCCAGCTTTTTTAGCTTTTGGCAAAAGGAAATCATGCTATATTCACACCCATCAGCTCTGCCGCTGTTAGACTTACTGTCCTGTCCTGCTGCTTTGGCTTAAATCACCTCTTTTAGCTGACTCCTCCACCTCTTCAAACACAAAACTATGTGTTTTTTTCCTTACTGGAAATTTTTGGGACTTTTCAGATTATCGGTGGTTTCTCCATCACTCAGTGTGAACTCTTGCCTTTGTCTGACCCGTGGTTACCTCTTTCGTGGTCTGTTCACCCACCTCTAAGCGCTCGGCCTCGATGTTTCTCACACCGGGGAGATGTGCCCCGTAAATACCCGCGGAGCCACCCTGTGACTCCTGTGACAGCCTTTGTGGAGCTCAGTGCCACCCTCACCACCCATTCCAGTACGAGCCAGTTGTCTCCTCCAATCAGACCGTTGCCAATCCCTTTGTCTGTGCTCCCCACCTGCTGCCACACAACAGTTCCTCTGTGTGGTTGTGCCAAGACAGAAATTGCTTGGACAGGACTCTCCTCCCCTGCTACAGACCTGCAGTGTCTTGCACGGAGAGGGGTTAGCGTGGAAAGGAATTTCTCGGCACTACAGTTATACAAAATTAATATAAAAATAATAAACTTTTTGGCAATTCTTCCTCCACTTTTTTTAGTCCCCTTGTTTATATGTGTGATTTCCCCTGCCGGCTCACCGCCAGGCCCTGTGCAGTGGAGAGGGACATCCCGCTGTACGTGGGACACACGGACTGTAAATAACTGAGTAAGAAAAGCTCCGTTGAGAAAGGCACAATAATTTCCAAAGCTTTCCAGGCACTGGAATTAACAGCAACATAGCAGCTGTAATAAGCTTATCACAGCAACATAGAAGCTGTAATAAGGATGGCTTCTTCTCAATCAGCTGTGTTAAACTGCTGCTACATTATTTGCATGTAAAAAAATTGATGTAATTCTAAAATAGAGCGTTATGACTAGGAGGTAATTTTGGGCAGCTAGATCGCATTTGATATAAGGTGGCAGAGACATTTTTGTGTAGGCAAGTCGCCTTTTAGAGCATCTCCCTAAAAGAAAACCAACAGGAAGCTTCATTTCCGAAAGACATAAAGGTATCACATCAAAATAGAACAGCACAAATATATTTACAGTTTAAAATAAAAGTA
>JAHREE010000217.1:628224-657447 GCA_033628505.1 Tringa tobata
AAGCTGGACATGAGCTGTCAATGTGCGCTCACAGCCCAGAAAGCCCCCCGCACCCTGGGCTGCCTCCCCAGCAGCGTGGCCAGCAGGGCGAGGGGGGGATTCTGCCCCTCTGCTCCGCTCTGGGGAGACCCCCCTGCAGTGCTGCCACCAGCTCTGGGGCCACCAACAGCAGAAGGACATAGACCTGTTGGAGCGAGGCCAGAGGAGGCCACGGAGATGCTGTGAGGGCTGGAGCCCCTCTGCTGTGAGGACAGGCTGAGAGAGTTGGGGGAGTTCAGGCTGGAAAAGAAAAGGCTCCAGGGAGACCTTAGAGCCCCTTCCAGTCCCTAAAGGGGCTCCAGGAGAGATGGGGAAGGATTCCTTGATCAGGGAGGGGAGCGACAGGATGAGGAGGAATGGTTTTAAACCAAAAGAGGGGAGATTTAGATGAGATCTCAGGAAGAAATTCTTTGCTGTGAGAGCGGTGAGACCCTGGCCCAGGTTGCCCAGAGAAGCTGTGGCTGCACCATCCCTGGAGGGGTTCAAGGCCAGGCTGGATGGGGCTTTGAGCAACCTGGTGTGGTAGGAGGTGTCCCTGCCCAGGGCAGGGGGTGGGACTGGGTGATCTTTAAGGTCCCTTCCAACCCAAACCATTCTGTGATTGTGAAATCTGTGTGTGTGCACATAACCGTCATCAAGACATTCACAGGCTACCACTGAGTTAACGCAGAACCTTTCAAGTTTTGCTATTTTTCTGAATTACAAGAAGATTGGCTTCAGGTCTCGGGCAACTGCTCTCTGTTCTGCCTAATCACAGCATGACAAGCCTTGGTTTCCCTGCAGCGCTCGGTATCAACTGACCCGATCCACAGCCGCAGAGTTTTGACAGCAGTACGGGACTCTCCACTTGTTTCAGGAATAAATGAGTTGCATACTGTCTATCTGTCTTAATTCACTTTAATGTGCTCTAGATGACGAGATTTAATTTAGCAATTTGACTCAATAAAATGTTACACTTGTAGGGTCAATGGTCTGAAAATTTAATTCCAGAGACTTAATTGCATTACTTTGTATGTGCAGATCAATAAAATCAATTTGATTGAGGAAGAAAATGGCGCTTTTTACTCTCAAAAAAAAAATTAGAATGGAAAATGAACTGCATTTTGCAGCACACCAGAACGAATATTATTATGCACATCTCTGGAATACAAAAATGACGCATCATTTTTCACTCTGATGCATTTGAATCAGCACTTCCCACAATGTGGTCGGTGGAAAAGATCACTAACAAATGCAATAGATTCATGATTTATTCTATACAGTGAGAATTCAGTGAGTCTTCCTGTATTCCCACATCTGGTTTTTGTGTGCTTTCTTCTTAGCTGACCCCAGACAGAAAAAAATAAATAAAAATATACTGGCAAGCCAAAAGGTACCACACATTACTAAGAATTTTCCCACTCATCACTTATGAATAAATAAAGTGTAATAATTCTGTAGAATTCAGTGATGCTAGTGATTCCCAAACTTGATTTTTAGTGTTCTAAAATGATTTTTAAAGAAACACAATTAGTGCCTACGATCCAGACCCAGCAAAATCAACAGAGCCGGATGTGCCAGCTGGAAACCTGACCACCGGCAGCAGGCGGCGGGGTAAATATTTACTCATTTACCTTCTTCACAGTTTTCTCCTTTGTATCCAGAGTTGCAGGCGCAGGAGCCCATGATGCAGATGCCCCGGCCCCCGCACTGGGGATCGATGCACTGAGTTGTGGGCACGTCGCACTCGGTGCCCTTCCAGCCGCTGTAGCACAGGCAGCGTCCCTTGGAGTACTGCCCGTTGCCACTGCACAGCACCGGGCAGGCTGCTGCGGAATAAAACAGGGCAGAAAAATTAAAAACTAAGATCTTCACTGATGTCTAAGGAGCAAGACACGAGCTGGTGGCTTTCCCGCTGTATTTGTCTCGCTTAGACCGACCAGAGAAAAGCATCGGGTTGATTTACCTCTGGAACAATCCGGGCCCAGAAACCCAGCAAAACAATGGCAGGATCCAGAAACACATTCGCCGTTCCCATGGCAATTTCGGGGGCATTCCACCACAGACTCTAAAGGGGAAAAAAAAAAAAGGAGGATAATTCACAGCCGCCCACCGCGTGAAGCGTCACCTATCATTTCACCCACTCCCGACTGACAGCGCGCTCTCGCTCCCAGAGAAGTGTTTATGTTTGCTTTGTTTGAAGAGCAGGAATAGCTGTGATTTTGTATTGCCGATCCCTCTGGTATCTCAGGACATTCCATTCCAACAAAAAAGGCTCAAATTATAATGGTGAAACCATATGAGCCCCATACTTAAAATCCACTTGTTAAACGTGCCATTTAACAGGTACTTCAAAACAGCGTCCTCCTTTCCAGCGCTGTTTTACAAGGAGGTACATTCCTTCTGCCTTAGACCAAGTAATTAAAGTAGGCATTCTGCATTTTATTCTGAGCAGGGGAAGAAACACTAAGAATGGAAAACCTGTGAAAAAAATACAGGTAATTTAACTACAAAACCTTATCTCTGTATTCCTAAAAGACCTGACCAGAGCCTAACGTTTGGTAAGAGCTTTGAAGATTACACTTACCTATAATTATAGTATTAAAAGACACCTGCTCCGCATTTTTCCCATCGTTATAAAAGGCCAGGTGCCAGATGCCGGAATCCAAGTACTGGATAAACCCTGCCTCGTGGAGACTGACGGACCTCGCCTGCCGCCCTGCTCGCTCCGACTCCAGCAGGTTGCGTTGCTCCCTGGCGATCAGCCGGCTGCCATCCAGGAGCTCCACAAAGTCATACTGCAGGGAGGAACAGACAGGAGTTTGACAAGTGACGGGATGACCCAGGGCACCACCAGATTCCCCGCAACATCCTAACAATATGCTCCTATATTGACCAAGGGTTTCTTCTTGAAGCGGGGAAGCAGGAGGTGAAACAAGCCCTTGGTTATTTCTTTGCCCCTTGCTAAGACTCCAAACAAAGTTACCAACCGGTCCTCATGCTCATTAGACTGGCTTTTCAGTGACAAGTGGCCAATGAACCCATTACATATACTGGGGAGGGAAACCATCAGTTGGATTGAGTCTGAAGTCATGACTGTCAGCAGGTGAGAGCTAACTTTTAAAGTGTGTTATATGCATATGGGTTAATAATAACACCCAACACAAATAATCTCCTTCGGTTCGCATTTAGTTTCAGATGAAGGTACCTCTGCTGTGGGGACAGGCTGAGAGAGTTGGGGGGGTTCAGCCTGGAGAAGAGAAGGCTCCGGGGGAGACCTCAGAGCCCCTTCCAGTCCCTAAAGGGGCTCCAGGAAGGATGGGGAAGGACTCTTGATCAGGGAGGGGAGCCATAGGATGAGGAGGAATGGTTTTAAACTGAAAGAGGGGAGATTTAGATGAGATCTCAGGAAGAAATTCTTTGCTGTGAGGGTGGTGAGACCCTGTCCCAGGTTGCCCAGAGAAGCTCTGGCTGCCCCATCCCTGGAGGTGTTCAAGGCCAGGCTGGATGGGGCTTTCAGCAACCTGGTGTGGTAGGAGGTTTCCCTGCCCAGGGCAGGGGCTTGGAACCAGATGGTCTTTAAGGTCCCTTCCAACCCAAACCATTATGCAATTGAGCTGTTTGATCCTCCTTTCAGACAGTCTGGAGTTCTGGAGGAAGGAGAACAAGAGCTTTACTTCCTATCACAGAAGCCCAAAAGAGGAGATGGAAAGCATAAAAAATTGCAGCTGTTGAAAATAGCGAAGTGACAAAAAATACGCTACCTCAGGTCAATGGAGAGCACATATTGTTTTGTTAACAACCATCAAGGGGGCTGGGAAAAATGAAGCAGCATCTCAGCTGATACAATAAGCAAATTCACAACTCCAGGTTTAACGCATGTTAATCTTAAGTAGGGCTAATAGCACCTGGAGGGCTAAATATGCTCCAGGCCCTGCACTGATTTACGCTGTCTGGAAGTCTGCTCTCATGGCTTGAAAGATGTCTTTTACACATATATCATGTGAAGATCTATGTGTATATAGCAAAATTAAACAGGTAGGAAAATTAAAGAGCGTTCTTGCTTGTGGTAGAGATACTCTGCTTTTCCCGCTGAGTCTGTTCACAGTTTCACTGTTACTGACACATGCTTATTGTATGAAGTGAAGTGTAACACATAAACCTTCAATCTTCCCACAGGTTGGAGAAGTCTCTCAAACGGAATTACATCCAGAGCTATTACAGTAAAGGCCACTCTATGAAACCTGAGGCAGGATAACATCGGTTACCGGGACCAGAGAATGACACCCTGACTGGTGACCTTCAGAAACTGCTCCTGGGACAGAAGAAAACATGATAGCCTTTGTCCCGCAACAAGGGATTAAGCACTTATATTCTCTTCTTCAAATTGCAGGCCAAAATTCACTGCTATTGTACGAATGTTCCTCCCCAGTACTCAGCATGCTCTTCCTACCAGCCGGGATGGGAAGGAAATGCATAGTTAATACGCCTCTGTCAACACCTGAGACACTTTCCCAGCTCCTTCTGAACCAGCAGAACAGAACAGGATGTGATGAGGATGTGCAGAAGCCGGTACCTCGGATCGCTGTCACTTCGTACGTGCTGCACCACATGAAAACAACTGCAACCGTTTTGGGAGAGCACCAATTATTCAGAACCATTCAACATTCTCATTTGTCAGAGAATTAAATATTTATCTGATTTTGCGAGAGAGAGAAAAACAATTTTTAGTTTGTTTTTTTTTTTCCTCCTGCCTGACTCAAAAACGTTTTTTTCTGGTTGTGTTTTTCACTAATTTTAAAAAAGGAGAAAGCTCAGGGAGTTCTGAGTTTTAACAAGTAATTTATGGACATTAGGAGCAACTTTGTAATTCGTATACTGCAGAGGATAATTTTTTTTGTAGGAGGACAATTTCAGATTAAAACCGTATTTTTGATACAGGAACAAGAGATTATACTACTTGATTGACCACTAATGGCTGACAAGCATGGTACAATTAATGATTTTGTATTTGTAATGCAATAAGGACATATGCTGTTATCAGAACACCATTTTAGACTGCGTTTTAAAAGCCATACAGAGGGGAATTTGCTGTTCATTCTGTCCCCCAGCAAAAAACAATAATTGATCTTAACCCTTTTAAAGGCTCTTTTTGTGTATTTAGGACACGATAACAGAAACAGACTGGAAAAACAATTATCTTCATAAGCACAAAACATACCTATTTTATCTTCCTCCTATGAGGATAAATTAATTACTTTTACATTGAGTCTAAATGTGCTGATTTGCCCTACCATTCCACTCAGTTTTACTTTAAACCAAAGTCCTTTTTTTTTTTTTTTTTTTCATTCTTAAAGTCTCTTTAAATAAACATATTGATTCTCTGGCTGCAATGGAACTGACATTTTTAGAAAGTGTCACAAAGACTTTCAGGCTGGCATTGATTGGGTTTTGAATGGACAGCCACCGTCAATTATTTCTGGTTGATTTATTTATGATTCCTCAGAAAGAGAGAACCAGGCATCTCGCATCAGTCTGTGACACACACACAGTGGCTGCGCCTGAGACTGATTTTGGTACCTAAAGAGAATACAGAAACATTACAAAAAATTCGGTCCCAATTACAATAGATCAAACCATTTCCTCCATGCTGTATCCCTGTTATTTTGGATTATGGGACAGACGAAGAGTTAGATTTGCTGCATTCTCGTATTATTTTCTGATGAAATGCTAAGCAATGAATGGGAATGGTTTAGATACAGTTGATCCTGTTCCAAGGACTTTTGAGAGCTCTCCCAAGCTCATTTCTATCATACTTTCATGATGTTCTTTGCAGTGGAAGGATAATTGGCATCAACGGTTATACAGCTATGGAAAGATAGACCGCAGTTTCCTCTTACTGTCTGGTTTTAACTGGTGACAAAAAAAGAGGTGGAACAACAGGGAAAAGGTCCCAGAGAGAAGTGGAGAAGAAGGTGGCAAATGTCATCTGGAAGTTTTGTATTGCAGCCAAAGATGAGGTGGGGAGAAGGAGACATCCATAGCACCAGCCAAGCTGTAAGGAGGGAGCTACAGGAGGTGGTGGTGCGTGGTAACAAATGCAAGGATGAGCAAAGACATGGGGGGGGACAGCTGGTGAGGACACTTTACAAATGCTTGCAGGGTGCAGGTAGTGATCAGTTCTCTATTATTTAGCACAAGATCTGAAAATTCAAATACTGACGTTTGAGAAACAGGCAGGAGTTGCTCATTTGCATAAATTTTGTTATTAGCACTTGTCACTCTGTGACTAGGAGATAAGGGCAGATAGCTTTCAAGAGACGCAGACATGAAGTGATATATATATATGGGTGAGATCCTACTTTTCAAAGTCCTCATAAAACAACCCTAGCTTTACACATCCAAGGATGGGCTCTGAGCCAACTTTTGTCATTCTGGGATGAGATCTTGGAGCTACGGTACACGGAGCAACGGAAATATCAGTTCTATGATTAAAAAAAAAAGCAGACATCATTAAGGCACTGAATGAAACCATCATAAACATCTGCTACGTTCTGTGCTGTTCTGGTCTCCCCTTCTCAACATGGAGAACATTCAGAAAAGGACAAGGATGATCAAAGGATTGAAGCAGCTTTCATGGAAAGACTGGGCAAACAACCGCTCATTTAGGACATGAGAGGTCCATAAATCAAGGGTGGCATGAAGAAAAAAATCAGTGAGAAAATCTTTACTACCAACAGGGTGTCAAATGAAAACTACCAGGAGGCTGCCTTGAAACACACTGGAGCATAGTGTGAGACGTACAGTCGAGGCTGTGAAACTCCTTGCTGCAAATGTCACAGATGCTAAAAGCCTCCATAGGTTCAAAGGTGACCAGGCAAATTCACAGGAAAAAAGAATCTATCAAAGGCTGTAAAATATAAAGACGGCACCTTTGACTCAGGAAGTCCTTCAGCCAGGGCCAGGAAGGATCACTACAAATCTGTCATGATGCTCTATTAATCTCTATCTGCTGATGGCCACCATCGCAGACAGAATGTTGGGCTAGACGGGCTTTGATCAGCCCCAGCATGGACATTAGTGTGGTTTTTTAATACGGTCCTGGGACACTTGGAGCTACAGGATAAGCCTCCTTGTCCAATGGAGGGATGCAGCCAAGCAGAAGCAGCTGTTGGTCTGCTCCTGCCACCTCTCCTTGGCTTGCAGGTAAGAACATCGGTCAAGCCATTAGGGTTAGGGGTAATAAGAAAACAATAAATAGATTTATGCTTGTAAACCCCTCCATGTTCCATTTCATTAAACATCCTTTTTGCCTCCCTACCGTATTTTGTTTATATATGCTACTTTGGTAAAATACATATTTTACCAGTATGAGTTGGACTAGATGATCTCTAGAAGGTCCCTTCCAAGTCCAACAATTCCAAGTTGTGTCTTCATCAAAGTCCTGTGATTAGGACTTTGTGGCAGAAAGTCTAAAACTGTTAAGAAATATTTTACTCCATTTTTCACCCCCATGTGCAGGAGCACAGTCACAAAAAAACCCCCAACAGCTCCCTGGAAGTGCATTTTTAGGAGATTGCATACACGCTTTATCTGAGGCACCTAAAGCAGAGATCACTGGGTTCAAGGCCATACAAACATTCTGATAACCCCACACTCTTGGGAATCTTCAGCAGCCCTAGAAGTTCACCAGGGCACTGATAAGTAAGCACACCTAATTTTTCAAGGTGTCAAGTGTCAGTCAAATGGTTTGTAAAAAATACTCTAATTATATACCAGGCAAAAATAGGACAAGAGAGCTTGACCTATATCCTGGGAACAATAGATCCAAAATGTCACGGGAAATACAGAAGATGCAGTAGCAGGATTCGTGTGGGATTCTTTCTGTTGTATCCAAATTAAACATGAATAAGCACTTGGGCAGTAGGAATCCAAAGGGAAAGGAGTCTGTGTAACACAGGTGATGGGAAACAGACTTAGTTATCTCCTTTTCCCGCTTTTTTGGACAAAGGGCACACCCATTTCAACCTTTTGCCTGGATAAGGAATCAAGGAAGGATCATTTTTCATAGAACTATCTACTTGCATAACTTCTCATATAAATGCACAGTCCAGATCAGCTTCTTTGGGTTTATTCATTCTTGCCACACATATATTCCCCTAGCTCCTATTATTACTGTTATCATTGAGATGGCATTTGTATTCTGAAGCCCTATTTCCAAGGGCTGATAACATTCTGAATCAATTTTCTTTGAGCTAGAATTTCTCATGCTTGTTGTCAGCCTGAGGGTGGGTGTTCATATGTGAAGGTCTGAAGAAAATCCATTTAATCATTTTTATGAGGATCAAATTTTTAAGTAAACCTAAGTGCGTTTTCTGCATTCAGTAAATTGTTTATAGTTTAATGGAAACTAAACTTAAAAAAAAAAAGCTAATGTAACATTCTGTGATTTTAGCTGCATAAAACTCCTTTGCTGACCCTAATTCTTCCTCTGTGATTTGCAGCTGCTAAGTAGGTGATATAATTAGCGACATTTCTATGTCCTAGGTCTTTTAAAAGTTATGCCCAAAAAAAAAAAGTAAATTTAAATAGTGCAGTATCAAAATAAAAAAAAAGCGGAATTAAAATAAAATATTTGAATTTTGCAGTTATGGATTTGCTGTTGCAACTGGATATCAGGCAAGTTTCATTTTAATTATACCATCAGGTTGCTATAATTGGTGTTGTGTACAGGGCAAATCCATACACTTAAAAAATACAACAATCAGTAAGAGGTTGCCTAATTCTCTAAATGGGGTAGAAGAGCATGAGCTCAACTCCCTTTTCAGGTGGAACAATGGTTCTGAGCTAGGACTTGGACAAATATTGAGCTGAAAGAAAGACTTGGAGAGTCTTAAATCTTAAAAATAAAATCTGAATAAAATTGGTTCTAAAATACCACCTCAGACAATGATTCTCCCTTTCTCCTGCCAATCCAGAAGACTACTCATTCTTTTATACTTTAACTTTTCTGTAACTAGGGATAAGAAGTGTTTCTTTGATATTAGGGAAAGGTATGACCATATGCAATAAAAGGAGTCATGAGGAACCTTCTGGAGCAGAAAAAACCCTCTGCAACACTTCAGAATAAGTTTCAAGACACTAAATATCTAGTGAAGACTGACACTTTTACAGCCCCCGATCTTTGTACACACATATTACGTATTTTTTTCTTCTGTGTATTTATTTAGTGAGATGCCAAGCTGTGAATACTGTAGCATTTGTTTGTAGAATAAACTGAAACTTCCTTAAAAAACTTTTGTTTTCTTGCTTGGAAATTGGGCAAAAGCAGTCTGTGCCAGGTACTCTCGACCACATGTGTGGCCACAAGATGCTGTATTAGTTTGCTTAGGTTTTTAAAGATATGTCTATACACCACAGAAGAAAAAAAGGCCCTATAAATTCTGCATGAAACAACTCCATATCATCCATATCACCATTGCTCGTGGCATTCACAGCCGCTCATATATAAGAATTCCTCCTCCCTCTAAAATGGGATCATTTTAGATCCCATCACTTACATTATTATACATGGTTTGGACATTACATGAGATCAATAACGTATAAAAAGTAAAAATAAAAATCAGCAAAATGGAAAAATCCCGAGAAAGAAAAAAGATACAAGCTCATAGTTTTCAATAATACATCGCACTTTTAAGGCAAGCAGTTCTCACCTGAGTGTGTGAAGGTGGTAAGCCTTTTCGGCCATATACTCCAATCAATGCATCTTTCTGAAGGGATATATTGAATTTTAGAAATTGTGGCTGATCAATGAAGAGTTGTGATCTCCAAAAAATCCCGGGGGGAACTTCCTGTATCGCTCTTCGGCCTATATCAAGTTCTCCAGAATCTATAGTGTTGTTCTCTTGTGCAAATCCTAATTTTCCTGACAGATCAGAATAATAAGAGAGCAAAGATTAGTATTCCTTTCTTGCTTTCAATCATCCTTCATATAAAACCTAAAATATTTAGAATCACCTCAGATAAATCATTACCCGACAATCTTTCTGTATATTAGATCCCAGGGAATTCACGGATTTGGAAATAAAAAGGCCAAGGTACCACATATACCTACCAAGTAAAAATACTGGAAGTTCCCTAAGTATCAGCTTTACTGAAACTGTTTTAGGATCTACATTAAATTATTCTTGTTTTCCCCAAGTATTTTAACAGGGGTTTCCAGCATAAAGTCTCACACCGTAAAAAGTTAAGGTAAAGGGAAATGCAGCATACAAACTTTAAGAATAATAGATACATAAACATAAGCAGGCAAGAGAACTAATATACAGCCTTTTCTATGGTAAATATCAGAGCATTTCTACAACACTAACAATGTCTACAGCTTTGGTTTCCTACTTTTTGTTCTTGCATTCCCCAAAAAGAAAGGCAATGTTTCTTGCTCCACTGTGCCTATGTCCTTGTCCTTTGCTGCCCATGATGCCTACACCCTGGGTGCTCAACAGCTTGTTATCACCTCCTCATCCACACTGTCTCCTGAATAAAAGGTACAACAGCACATTCTATATCATAAATACATCTATTTATCCTGCAGGCCAATTATTAAGAGCTGAAGGGCACTAATGATTTTTCTCTATAAAGCATTTGTGCAACTACCAGTTGGCCTTAGGGGGCCGGTGATGATGGCTCACAAATGCCCTGAAAAACCAAGGAAGATGCTAAGGTGCAAAAGAAACATGACATTAAAAGCTAACACCGAAAAGCTGGGCTACTTGGTCGTAGCATTAAAAAGGATGAAAATGAAGTCGTCAACTTTAGATACCCCCAACAAACTTTTTTCTCAAGTGGGTAAATCCACACAGCAGAGCCCGGATCTACACCTCAGGTGGAATACAACAGTATCATATGATCCTCAAGGCTCTGTGCCATCCCAGTGAAGCACTGTCAAATAAATGAAAGGGGCAAAACTGTTCCGGCCCAAGCTGATGGTGCCACAAGGTCCTAGGCTGGACACCATGGAAATTGGAAGGGGGCCAATGGAATCAGTGCTGTCCAGACTAAAATGAAAGGATCTGTGTGAGAACTTGCTCACCAACACGTGTCAACTCTGGAGTAAGCAAGTAATACCACATTTAAGCAGCTGGCACATCACAGTGAGTCTTGAGTAGAGCAATATGAAGAAAAATAGAAGTGTAGTTTCAGTCTTACAGACCACTGTGTTTTTACCAATTTATACTCTTTTTCCAGCAGCTAGTTTATTAGAAAGATTGAACTAAACCCACCTGAATGTGATCAGCATGTTCAAGTGATGCTGAACTTGTTTGCATACAAGTGTTCTGAAGAACTGACAACGCTCTGTTGCTGCCCCGTCTTTTATGTTCAAATTCTACATTATTCATCATTTGATGGAACAAACTGACACAACCTTTTTGCAAACATTTCGACTTTCAAAAAAACCAAACCGATTAAAATCTGAAATGCCAGGTGAGGTCACAGATTGATCCTCACCACTTTTTGTGCATCCAAGATGAACAGCGACCGCTGCTGAATTAAACAGGTAGAGAAGCGCGACCGGGTGGCCCTGAGTGGGGGCTCGTGCCACCACGGTGCCGCTGCCACTGGAAATGTCTCACTTACAGGATCCTCACGTTGATCGATGTTCTGCTTAGAAGAGACAGTGAAGTATCTCATCTTGGAGAAACCCACTTTTCTACACGTTTCAGGATGAGTCTGATGTTTTTCTAACTTTGCATTTAACCTTTCACAATATTCATGTGTTATTCCAGATGATGGATCTGTATTCACTATCTAGGTTTATTTAAGCATTTGTTTCTTTCCACTTCCTTCAAATTTAAGCATGTTGTGTTGTATAAATTCACATGCTGATGACTGGTAATCACTAAACGATAAACACTTGTTTGCAGTATTGATCTGCAGCTTCCCCTCTTTCTACATTTGAAATTAAAACCAATTATCTCCTACTACTGAAAAAATGAATTAAATAGCTTAAGAAGATGCACTTCATCAAACATTTTGACCAACTTGTCAGGAATATCTATCACTAGGCTTTAACACTTATCCTTAGCAGATAATGATCCTACTGATTCCCATTTTCTTCACCAAAAAAGAGGTAGTTTTACCCTGTAACCACATGTCCCTTTAAGGCCACACCACTTCTCTCCAAATCCTCACTAGTTGTTTGCCCTCCTAAGAAAAGGGTGTTGATTATTCTTTGTTCCTTGTTGTATCTCAATGAGCACAAGAAAAATCTTAGTAGCTTCATCATTTCCTTTTCACATTCTAAACAGCAACGGTTCTTATCCACAGCTTTAAATCAAAACATGAAATGTCATGTTCATTTCCTTCATTCCATAATGATATAACAGTCCAAATAAATACATATTCCCTTTCACAGTACTTCTGCTTTGCCCCCAAAATTCCTTCTTTCACAGACCCTCCCCAAAAGGCAATAATACAAACCACATAAATATTTATAAGTAAATAATATTTATAGCATGATTTGCACTTCTGTGGTTAGATATATTATTATTTAATTTACAGAACACATTAATTTGCCGTATCACTACTATATACAATCATTATATGATGCATTTATGATCCCGACAATCTAATGATTTATAGCTAATTAATAGGCAAAATACTTGTTATATTTATAATTTGTAAATTGTATTTCTGAATTAGGGTGGACAAAATCCTGAGCTAAACAAATATTTAAAGCAATAGACAACATCTAGTTATTAAACAAGAAAAGTAATTCCCAAATATCACTAAAATGACATGAAGCCAAACTCCCTCTCCTTATTTGGAAACATTCTGTAGATTAAAACACAAAATACAGTGTGAATAACTGAGTATCTATAACACAGAATAAAAAGGAATGCACAACCAAACCACAAAAATGCTCAACAATAATTGCTGTGTAGTGTCACACATAATATCATTTTCCATCCTTCAAAGGCAGTACTAATTAGAATATTAGGTTGCAAGGCTGGATTTACAGCCAGTCAACAGATTGTTCTCCCATTCCATTGAATAACCTTCTATTCAGACCTGTTTCTGTGGGACACCCGCTATACATCCCTCTGCAACAATCATTTCAAGAAATGAAATCAAAATCTTCATTAAAAAAAACATACTTTTTTAGAAGAAAAACCCAACATAACGTCTAATTAAAAGTATACCTTTAATTAGCACGAGATACTGTAAACAACCCTGAAAAGCTCATTACATATCAGTTAAAGCAACTATAAAGTATTTTAATGAATGTAATCTAAAAAAGTGCATTTAAGCAAGCCAGAAGAAATGCCCCTTTTCCCATGCACTTTTTCCCCCTCTCACATTTTTAAAAAAATCTGCAATTAAGCATAAACTATTATAAGATCTTTCTGAATTCCACATAAATTTTATATGACCTAAACCAAAGCCAACTTCTAGAACACAATGGTTGAAGAACCTCTGGTTTTTAATATTTCTTTTCTATCGCCTCATTATAAATACAGACAAAGCACTGAGGCACCTCAAGGAAATGTTTGTATTCGATTAAGCATGGCTTAAGAAGTACTTTGGAGAACCTCAACTGAAATGCCCTATAAAATTCATCATATCCATAGAAAACACACTTTCTTATGGCACCTGATGCAGCCCTGAATCCTGCCTGTCTAGGTAAGCCGGTGATACGTTGCAGAGGTTTACTCTTCATATAGCGAGGAACATTGGCAGAGGAAAAAAAAACCAACACAAAAGAAACAAACAAAAAACCTTTGGAAAAGGCTTGTTCAAAGATTCAAGCTTCACTTAACAAACAGTTTCCATTTAAGGATCATTTAATGTGCTTTTACTGTCAATTTATGACTAGCTATTTCTAGGTAAACCACAGCTGATTTTTCCTCAGAGGTTCTAAGGATGCATTTTCTAAAGGACCTGTATGTCTGACTGGGAAAGGAATACCTAGGATCTGGGACAGAGTGGGCTATGGTTTTCTGACCAAAGCAGCCTCAGGATTAGCCAAATTTTAGACGAGAGAGTCAATGAAAATGCCTGACCCATATGACGCTGGGAATTTCTCCCACCTAAATCAGAGTATCGGGATATTACCAGGGGATAAAACGGGGCCGTACTGAAAGCTGTTCACCTGTGGAATATCCAAATCAAGGCTTTATTCATTCTTCTATACAGTTTTCAGTAACTAGTAAGATAGCACAGGGCTGTCACTCCTTAAATTTCACATCTAGTCACCACACTTTCCCTCCTGCTTAACTTTCCTTTTGTGGTTTAAAATGTGTGTTCTCTGGTCCGCCTGTTGTTTAGTATTGATGTACGCTGATAAATGACCACTTACCCTATTCTGCAGAGGACAGCATTTTAACGGTGAACGGAATTAACCCTGTTCTCCTTTACAGTATTTAGGAACATTAGGAAGGAAAAATGGGATTTGATATATGTTATTGCCTCTTACTTTTCAGGCAATGTAGAACAGTTTTTAAATTGTAAAAAAAAAATTAAAATTATCAAGGGAAAAATAAAAATGTATAAAATATTTACAAAAACATGTGTGTATTTAATACAAGTAAATATACTGGCTACTGAGGACAGAAGACAGTGGGTTGATGAGCTGACACTGCAGCATCAATATTCATTAACCCTACAGTAGCTTTTTGCTATTCATTCAAAACAAGTAAGAACACAGCAAGAGATAATGAATATCTCAGTGCACGAAAAAGGCAGTAGGGTAAAGGAAATTAAAACAGAAAAAGTCCTACTGGAGAAGTTTCGTGTGCTTCCAAAGAAGGGGAAAAGAATGAGCTGAGCTGTATCTTTTCTATAACTTGGAGCTGTGATAACTTGAAATATTTTCAAGATGTCAAGTGCTGGCAGAGGCTTCCTCCTCCTCAGTGGTGAGGAGGTCAGCTCTACCTTGTGAAAGGGAAAATGGATTTTTGTGTAATGAAGCAAACACCGCATTCATCAACCATTTAAATCAAGTTTTCCATTCAAAAACTATTGATTTTAAAGCCTCTGTTAGCCAAAAGTGCACAGGCTCTTAAATGTTTTGAGAATCTTAAAGGGCAACATGGAAAAAGGTCGATAAAAAATAATCCCTTTATGTGGTTTGTATTTTAAAAGCTCCTACAACAAAATTAATAAAGTTTGGTTTTTGTTTTTTTTTTTTTTTTTAAACTTTATATGTCGGGTGGATGATTCAGACTCAGTTTTATATGCTAGAGACTTTGAGAAAACAAATGAACGTATTATAGAAGAGCTATTAAATTTCAGAGAGAAATTAGAAAAAAAAGGATAAAATATCATCATCTGTAGAGAAAAACGTAAGCCACCACATAGTGAGGTCATCATGCCATAGAAAGCTCCTTGGTCATGAGTCACCTTCTACACAGAGCTAGGAGAGAAGCTTCAAAAATACGCAAAATCTCCCCAAAGTGCCATTTCTGGTGCCAACTCTTCAGAAAAAGAGATTATGTCCCCTCTGTCACAGACGTGGCTTTTGGCTGAGAACTATCTAGAGCTTGTTGGGACTCCAAAGACTGAATCTTGGAAACAGGTCCCCGTTATGAAACAGCGTGTTCTGTCACCTTGGGCTCCCCGTGGTGGCCATTTCTGCAGCATAGGACACCAGCCACCCCAAACCCTCAGCAAATCCTGCAACCTCTAAGGACCCACAACAACCATTACCTTATCAAAGATTTTAGAGTAAGCGGAAGTTCTGCTTCTCTGCGTATGATGATATCTTTTCTATCCTCATCAAATATCACATGCAAATTCCCATGAGGAATTTCACTTGACAGCCAGCTTTCCTTGAAAGATCAACGTTATTGCTCAAGATTCAATGCTCCCTTCAAATGCTAAAGTGTGCTCTTTTTAACTGAAATTCAACTCCTGCTTAATATTTACATGTCTATTTAAAATTACTATCAATTACAAATGCTTTGTAATTCCATTAAATACACAGAATTTTGGAGGAAAAGTGTTTAAGTCCGGCAATGTAAATAAGATACAAAGAAAGGAAACGCTCTGAAAGAAGGAGATAAATTAATGCCTGTTTCACTCACCATTTTCTCCCGCAGGAACTGTTACAGGATGTGTTGGCACAGTATCAGAATTCACTTTTCCGTTCTCAAATGTATCATTTTCAGTTTGCTGCAACTGCCAGTTGAGGCCGAACAGATGCATTGCTGGTGGTAAAGGATACAGGTTATTTGATGCTCTTAACCACAATGACAAATCGTGCAAATAATGGCTTTCCACGCTTTGCAGCGGAACAGCAACTCATACATTAAAAAATTAAATTACAGGAACAAGCATTCACAGACTAATAGTTCAACTTAGTGATGGCACTGAGCAATTACTACCACTGTCCTTTAATGATACAGTGCTTTCGGTGAACGCAGTTGACAGCGAGCTCACCAGTCTCATTCTGAGTCTTTTACCGGTCCCAAATCAATGTTCAAAAAGCACAGGCAGTAATTATGTCTTTTTCTCTTTTTTTCATTTTTGATCCTTCTGAAGAGGCAAATCATTTAAGTGAACTCCTAAATGACCTATAAAAGAAATTGTTTCACCGGCAGACGGATCCGTTCTGGTTAGCCAGAGAGCAAAAAGAAACAAGGCAGGAGGAGGGTAAGGAGGATGCTCTGGGTGTTGAAGGGCCAACCCAAGACCTGAATGCTCCTTTCCATGTTGTCACCAGCACCCCCACCAGTGATGTCCCCGCTCCCCAACGAGGCCAAGATCATTAGCAAAGCTGGGGACGCTGGGGCACTCTGCTCTGGCAATGATCATGCATAAGCTGGGGTTCTGAACTACTTAATTCCCCACAACCATGTCTATTAGAGAGGCGATACCATTTTAAAACGTTTAGCTAATTATGAAAGACAGAGTCAACCTTCCATAGTGTTAGGGGGAACTACTTAAGGAACCTTGAGATCACCAGGGATTAACAAATTAACCACCCGTCTAAACTTTTAAAGCAAAAAGAGGGAAAAAAAAGTAAATCAGCTTAATGTTATACTGTGATATACATATGCAATTTCTTGCGGTCTGTGGCGTGTTTCCTTCTCTTCCAATGACTCTATGATACCACCAGAATTCATTTTATTGTAATTACTCTAATTTGCGTGTGGTATAACGTGGGTTTGCTGAGTCTACAACAGCAGTCACCTCCAAAGCTGAAACAGTCTTTCAGTGCTACTAGGGAACAAAAATACACTGGAAAAAAAAAATCTGTAATAATGTATTTTAACTATTAGTGCAAAATATAAGGAAGATAATTCACTATATCTTGTTGCTTCTGCTCCTTCTGTCTCTGAAACGGATCACCACTACAGTCAATGTTATTAATTTGTTCATTCCTTCTATCCTAATGAGAAACAGTTCTTTATCCCTTTTGGTTTCATCTCTGATCTTTCAATCCCCCCGTATTGACCATGGCAACCCTTACATAAAACGAACAGGCATCAGTGGAAGTTTAGTCAGGGAGAGAGAGAACACTGCAGAATTTCGACCCTCTCTGCCAGATCTTTGCCTTAAACCCTGCCCCTCACCCCTAACAGAACAAAAAACCAGAATGCAACCAAAGACCTATTACTGAATGCTTCAAAGACTGAAATCCTCACTCTAGATGACATACTCTCTTTCTTCCAAGTCTCTGACTCTACTATTACTCTTCTTTCTCAGACCTTAAATTGTCTGTCAAACCTTGATAATGTACAATGTTCCTTGACCCTAAAATCTTATTTCTTTTTTCTCCTCCCATCTCTTGTTAAACCATAAATCTGGCCACCACCATTTTTGGCACATCGCTAGAATTAGCCATTATTATTTTGGCCCTACCTCAGCTGAAATTCTTATTTATGTATTAATAATCTGATGATTGTATTCTTTTAAATGTATTTCATCAAAAACCCTAGGGTCAAACTCTACTATCTGTTCTACCAGTTCACTTCACTGGCAGCAATGAAAGACTGCAAATAGCTAAATATTTCATGATTCAACCCAGTACATTTCTTGTCTTCAGTCTGAAGGTCTACATCACCTCTCCTAACTTTGCTGGCTTCTTACCACTTTCAATACTTTTCAGGAGACAAAAGAGGAAGTGACATTCATTTTCTAAGTCTAGAAGCACATCCCTTCCAAACACAGGAACTTAGAACATCGTTAGCAGCTCTGTCTGCTGGTACTTTGTGTACATGCCCTCTGCCTCTTCATGCTCCACTGAGAGGTTAGAAGGGGAAGCTCTGACATGACCTTCCAGCCATTCCCTCATAATTCAAACCAGCTGGAATTTGAAGTCTTCAAAGGCAAGGACTGTGGGGTTTGTATTGATTAAGTCTCAAAGAACCACAGTTACTACAAGGCAAGTGACAATTACCTTTTTCTTTGTGTTTGTACCGATGTGAGTCCCACTGTAGGTCACTGTCTAAGATGGTGAGCAATAGTTGTATGCCTCAAAAATATTATCGCTCTCTCGACTTTGACACTGAACTAGCACCAAGTTCAGTAAACAAAGTCTAATAAAAATGAACAGATGGACACATGCAGCTGTTTCACAGACTGTGAATGTTGGAATATTTTTGAAGTAGACCAATAATGTTGCCTCACAGCTCTAATGACAACCCAAAACTTACAGTGTGTACTAATACACTAATTCAACTCTGTAATCTCTCTGAGACGGCACTATGGAATTTAGAGAATTCTCCTTTCACTACAAATATATGAGAACAACATGAAAGAATTAGGCTTGTTGATACAGGACCAAAACACAAGGCACAATTTCTTTAGAGGCTGGGAACTTTAAGAACATGGGCAAATTGACTAAGACAAATTCAAGCACTATTCTGTAGATTAAGATTTGTCTCTCCTCAGCCAGCCACCTAAATAAAGCTAAACTTTAAGCCCTTATCAGTGTCATAAGGATAGTGAGGCACCTGTTAAAAATTCTTGATGCCCCCATGAGTCCGATAAGCAGCACCTTTCTTCCACCTTTGGGATGGGGATATGAGAGTTCAATCCCCTTCTCTGTTTCTGCAGAATTGTTTCTATCATGTTCAGAGAGATGGTAGTTTTACTTCTTTCTATAAAGAATTTGGTATATGAAGCAAAATTAAAGCAAAAGTATATAAATCAAAATACATTTCTCGTTTACTCAGCTGTTATTTTAGTCCCAAATCTCATGTGAAGCAGTTTCCTGATTTTTGGATGGGATATTCCCTTTCAGGCTGGTTTATTCCCATTCAATTTGGCATTTATTTGGTGTTAGACAATGACAACGAAGACAAGAGGCCCTTCTGAGAGTAACTAGTTCTGAGTTTATAATTACCCTGCCAAATCTATGAGGATACTAACACTGGAACAACTTCCAATACTGGCATATCTTTGATGGCAGCAAGGACTTTTCTGAGAATAGCAGATGCCTCTAAGCAGAAGGCAGGCAGCTTGTGATGGTTGTGGTCATGGACAACAACAACTCAATCCAAATAACCCCCAGCTGCAAGCATGGCTCAACCCTCAGGGGATGGGAGAAAAGACGGGTTGTCACAACTCCAAATATGCCCACAAACCCTAACAAAAGCCTCCTTTTATTTGTATCAAGACTGGGATGATTGGTCCCATAGGGGAACAGGATGGCTTTTTAAGCAGAGAACCAGATGATGATATCCTCTGCCTCTTCTGTTCTTTCAGTTCCCGTCTCTACTCTGTGAAGTAACCTCTAGCTATCAACAGATCTTCTTCACTAGCTGGAGTTGTGATAGTATTTTGGGTTCTTTACAGTGGTATTTGTACTGCTCCTGGCCAAATTATCAGTATTACATCTAGTCTTTAGAGCGCAGTGATAGTTTAAATGGTGAGGACTCCATTCTCTCTAACAAAGTGGGAAGGAGAGGCAGCAGAGAGGAGAAAGTCCTCTGGGATCTGAACTGCTCTTGGCATGAACACAGCACCAGTGGCCAGGTGGTACTGGTGGACTGGGCTGAATTCTCCAGAGCAAAGCTCAAACAGACAAGCAGTAACCAAACTTACAGTTGGGGTTTTGCCCCAGTCCTTTATATTTCTGTAAAGCAGCACATGCCAAAGGACCGGGGTATTCAAAAGATTCAGAGCTCAGATGAAAGGAGTGCATTCATACCCACAGTGGTATTGATGTTAACAGAAAAATGCAATCATTTGTTAGAGGCTATCAGGTAATCTTACCATCTGCCACCACACAAGTTCACTGAAGGGATTGTGAAACACCTTAAACTGCTTTTTCAGGCTTGGTTCCTCTTGCTTTTCACTCCGTAATTGAGGGCTAGTTATTTTGGTTTGTAATCAGGCTATGAGGCCTTCATTCCCACTCAATAATTAAAAACAGAGACCAAGAATACATTTCACAGCAAACACTTGAAAAAAAACTATTATGACTATTTTATACTGTGTAAAACACTTTACAATAATCTGCTTCAGGAAGAAGTCACTGCTATTGGGCCCTTTCATTCTTTTAACGTCGCCAGACCATTTGTCTCGTGTCTGCCTTTCTCAAGCTGCTGTTTCTGCGCTTTACACATTCCTCTTCAACGAGGAACTTCTCGAGCAAACACACTGCATTATCACTTCAAAACCCTCCTCGAGATTTCCTTCAAGCAAGCCAAAAAAGAAATCAGTCCCTTTATTACGAGGCGGTAAGAGACACACATAATTTATGTAACTACATGGCACAACTAGAAGCGTGAGAGCTGACAACCACCGGCTGCAACCACTGGGGAGTGCTTCCCCTCAAAGCTCTCTCCTGCCAAAGTTACAAAAGGCAAAAAAAAAAAGGAATTGTAACAAAACCCCCCAATTTACATAGCTGTTTCTCCATTTAGCAACTGGGCTGTCTGGATTTTTTTTTTTTTTTTTTTGCTCCTCATGCTCTGGAACGGTAAGAGGATAGGGACACCTAGTTAATAAAGAAATCAGGAGGCGTTAGCATCCTCCAGCAGCCAGGATGGAGCTCTGAACAGAAAACAAAGTTTGGACTTAGAGATGAGTACATGTACAATGCTGGGGTTTACTTTTTTATGCTAGCAGAAAGAAAGAATATTTTTTTCTTTGTAGGAAAGAGTAGCAATATGCAGCAAACCCCCATCTTATTTAATGTTCTGGTCAAAAGTCAATATCGAAACTCAACGGGATCAAGCACAGCTTTTTTTTTTGAAGTGCAAAACAGGCTCATATGAAAAACAAAGGGTGTAGCGAACACCCGATGAGCTGTGCAAGTGGAAGCATTGAAGATGCAGGATGAACAAGCAAAACCACATGCCTTTATTCACAGATGTAGCCCTACAGTAACTGGAGAGCTACAGTACCCAAAGTTTGAGTCCGACGCCTCTGAAGCACTGGTCAGAGTTGCCAATAATTCAACAGCTTCTGTTCTGAATTTGGTAAACTTGGGTTTTTTTGCAGTGAAAGAATTGTAAAGCTTACACAGTGCCTTTCAGGGAAACAAGATTTCATAGATAGGAGGATTCTTTCAAGAAGAAAACAGCAGAAATAGAACGGCCTGAATTGGGAACTGGACTTCCAGTGTTCCTCCAGCTTTTCTTAGAATAACGACAGATGAGAAATTAACACTAGGAAGCAGAAAGGAAAACCACCAGATATCTCTAACTAGGAAGCATCTCCCCAAGATCTCTGGAGATAAGTCCTATGGTGCACGTTCTATAAACATAAAGAACTCAATGCTGTGGGGAAAGCTGGCAAGAGGAACTGGATGATGTTGGTGACCCTCCCTCCCTTCTCCCATGCGTTTTCCAAGGTAGGGTAATCAACTCTTATTATTCATGAAGCTGTGCTTGAAGATGAGCTTCTTGTGAAGATATTGAGCTCATCTTCCAGCACTGCTACTGCCACATATGTCTGAGTGCTGGTGCTTTCAAACCAGCATTTACAAAATTGCTTCCCTAGAATTAATAGAATAATATGTATGCACACTTGCACATAAGGAAAAGTGAATATCATTTATATTTAAAGCAATGCAAAAAGATTATAATTTAAACTAAGCAAATTGCAATTATTGCTCAATCTTGTTGAAGGATTATCTTCCAGTTCATCTCCCTGTTGGCAATACATTTTCAAATGAAATATTTGAACATTGAAGTGGTTTTTAAAATTATCTCCCATATATTTTTCTTGCAGCTATAATTAGAATCTAAACCTATTTTATTCTGAAGGACCTGGAGTGGACCAGAAGATGTGCAAATCAACCGTCAGTGATTTGCATTCATTTGCTTTTTTCTAAGATAATAGGATGCCTTGGATGTTGCTGCAGATCAAATAGTGAATTAAAAATAGTTAATTAAAATTTTAAATAATGTGAATTAAAAGTTACAACGACAAGTTCTTTATTTATTCCTGTTTTTCTCAAATCCGTAAAAACTCATTATTTCCAAATTTAAAATAACTTAAAAAGTACATGCTTTTGAGCAGCTTCAAAAGGCTAGCCACCAGGAGCATCACAGAAAAGTTTCTGAACCTATATTCTGAGTGTAAAACATTTCAGTACAGTACTATATGAAAAACTTAGCAATACCTATCAAGATCAATACAGTAACTGAAAAAGTGTGGTCTTTTTCCTTTTATCCTGAACTGCTGAACGGGTCCATTGATTTTACTGTTTCAACCTGCAAAAAAATCCAACCTTTATACTCTATTCCTCATTTTCTCCTGGAACCTTTTAACAAAGACCCTGCAAAACACATCACAAAAAATTACCTAGAAAAATATAGCAAAAAAGATATATCAGCCATCTACCATGGATAAACTTACTTTCTTTGACCACTAATCAAAGATGATTATATGCCATTTTTAAAGTATTGTTGCATTTGAACTGTTAAGGAATAAGTAAGGTAGTCTCAGTGTAACTATTTTTACTACATTCAACCCAAAACGGAACCTTTATTCCTCTGAAAACTGGTATGGCTACATGTCTCATTTTAGCTGTCAAGCCAGAGACTTTTATATAACAATGGTCTAATTCTGTCAACAGCATTATGTGAGGCACATTCAAAGCTTAAGGGAGAATCCAGATCTCTTAAAACAGAAACAGAGATCGTTATTCAGTAGCCCCTTATTTAAATAAGAGCTATGGGTTATGTCTTGTTTCAGATTTGTTCATTTATTCTGATGATCATCCAACACTCCCCATTATTTAGGAGTCTTCAGTATTTCCTAATTAGTCTTTAGTATCATCCTGGACTTTCTCCTGAACATACCTTATTTTTTTTTAGATAATGTTGTTCACAGTTAACAAGATGGTGAAAAATCATTACAGGTAGAGAAATGATGGGGAAGCGCATATTGGATTTGCTGACTCCTTTGAGATGAGGCTTGTTTTGTCTCTCTTAGTTCATACAAGGCATGAAAAATATTCCATAAATTTTGGGTTTCTATCTAATAAAGTCATAATCAATGATTTTGTTGTCAAGTATTGTGGAGGAGAAAAAAAAATTCCCCTGATTTACGCTTTTCAAGACTGGGTTAAGACTGCAGGATAATTACTTCTCTCTATTCCTCCAGGCACTTCTTTCCTCTCTTCCTTCTCAATCCTTAACTCCTTCCCTTTCCTCCCCTTCAACTTGTTTTCTGGAAAACAGCTGAGGCTCAGGTTTGTGCTTATCTATTTTTTTTTTCCCACCACTCCAACAGAAATCTTGCTCAGGGCGACATCCTTTAGATCGCAGCCCTCATAAAACAGAAGTGTTAAGAAAAGCAATGCCCATGTAATGTCTCAAAATTCACTGGAAACATCTTTCTTAGGCAGGTTCACCAATGAACGGGTCCAACCATTTTTGTAAGTCAAAAGCCTTATTTAGTACAAAAAAAACCACCCCAAAACCACAACCCAACAAAACCCCACAAATCTCTCGAGGGACATAATAATAATGCAACGGCGCTACATGATCATGCATAGCCTATTTGCATGTTGATGGCATAAAGAAGTGCAGTCTGATGAAAAGATTTAAGAACCAAAGGAAAAAGAAACAGGGGCCAATTAATGTGATGTTCAAAGGACACACCGAGCTGGGATTTTATAGTATATAGTGAAGTACTTGTGTTGCATATTTCCATCTCATGACTGGCTAAAAAAGATCAAAGCTTTTTTTTATTCCACATTACGAATGACAGAATATTACAGCAAACATGCAATAAGAAGAAATGTAATAAGCTTTAATAAAAGATGATAATAAGATTTGATAAGAACTTTTGGAATGTCACCAAATCTGGAATGTAAGATGAAAGCATCTGCATGTAGAGATTGTAGTGCGTTATTTGGAACCCCACAGAGCTAAACTGTGATTAGAACTACATATTTTTCCATAAATTAGCTTTTGTTTTGAATTTCCTGCTGAGATCACATGCAAGTTGATTGGACGTGCAAGTCAATATATAGGTTTTCTAATCCTTTGCTGTTTGTTGGGCTTCCTGATAACACGATTACAGTGGTCCACTTGTAGATCAAAGGTATGTGATTGAGGGCAAACCAAAATAACCTATAACCTCTTCACAAGGTGAATTAGATCTATCCAGGATAATTATCACTCACCTACCTCAACTGTGCAATTATGTAGATGCACAAACCAACCACTACATGCAGCTCAACCTGCTAAGCCACGGAATTTCCACTTAAATCTGTATTTAAAAACAGAATGGATGACACACTCAGTTCCTTTTTACACAACTCTACCTTACCTCAACACCTCCAACATAAACTTGTAAGCCATTAGCGATCTGCATAAGCACACAATCTTGTGCAAATCCTTGGTTCAAAAACCCAAGGTTTAAGTCAGCTCGGTGAGTGCGGTCATCCCCCCAACTGGGACATCTCCACCACCCTCTGGTTTAGCTCAGGGACATAAGCTCCTCACCACATCCCCAGGAATCAGCTGTGTGCCTGGGCGAGAGACACACAGGAGGGACTGGCTACCAGATGGGGCATCCTTTATTATGTAGTCATTAATGCGTTTTATGTGCATTGGAATAACATACCACGTTCCTCTAGAGAGTCCTCACTACATTGAGACGTGGCTTTTGTGAAACTATTCCTGTGAGCAAAGATATACTGTAGGTACATGAAAAAGACTAACAAAAAGCAAACAAAAAATAATTTATCACCTATGATTTCTGAAAGGACCGCAACCTTACTGTTAATTGTTTGTAAGCCACTTGGTCTTTTTTTAAGAGCTATGTAAGCCTTGGGAAAAACAAGTTAAGATTACAGTTTCACATTGATTTTGCTCCCCCTTAAAAGAAAATCAGCCACAACACTGAACTACAAAATCTTATGGGTGATGCTAAGAACAGGCAGCCTTAGCTCCAAAGTAGCAGTCACATATAAAATTGATGGAGAAAACCAACTACTCCTTTCACTGTGTGAAAAGGTATTAGATCAGTAATAAGGACTTTTGTCTCCAGCTCAATTGAAATAACAAGGATTGTATCCCTCCTTTTCAAACATGTGGATATCAGTATATCACCACCTCTACTTGAGATTACTAACAGGAGAGAGACAGAAAAGAGGCTGCTGGGGACCAAAAACCTGGCAAATAAGGTGAAAAACGTAAAGAACTATTCCTCGGCACTGTGAAAAGATTTGGAGTGAGTCAAATGAGGACCCACTGTCCCACAAAAATGCCTCAATAAGAATTGGTGTGAAACTTGGCATTTCAAAGATGAAAGAGAAGATGAAACAACAGATGAGCCTGGAGCTTTCACAAGTGAAAATGAATTTATTGTACCCAGTTACTGTGGTACACTTTGCGAAACTTGTATAAATCAGTGGTTAGCAAAGGGTGCTATCTCTAAGCAGCTGGCTGTTGTTTTAGAGTTTTCAATGAGTATTATTGAAATAAAAATACTACTCTTCTTATACCATTGCAATAATAACTTAGGAATATTTTTCAATTAAAAAATACAGGAAACATATATATTTCTTTACTTAAGAGTCTGTGGAGCCAATAACTGATTATTTACAATACCTAATCCCCCATATATATACTACTTCTATAGTTATTAAAAGAGATGCTTTTGTGTGATACTATCTCATCAAATGTTGGCAAACTCACTCTGATTTTGTTTGCTGGGTTGTATTTTTTGGGAAAAAAAAGCATTTCAATTGCAAGTGTCCACATCATCTAAACAGTTGCAGCACATTTGTTTTTCCTGGATTACGACACTGCAAATGCTGTTACAGGTGACAATTCCTAAGAGACAGCTTTTTTTTTTTTGCCTTTTTTTTTTTTTTGTGAATGAAGTTGTCTGAAATGGCATCAATGTGAAAATGAAGGATCTCATATTTAAAGATTCTTCTCTCCTTCAGAGGACACCTAACTTTCATCTATAATTAATCACTACAGTGGGGTAATTACACCTGTACAACCCATGTGTTCTTGCAATCTCAGGCATCAATGTAACATCAAATGATACTGCTCACAGCAAGTTTGGACACACATACTAGACCTTTTTATTCTAAAGTGCTCGTGTATGGAGAGGTTTACCAAAATCTCATCTCAATCAGACAGTTTTAACAGCATGAATTTTTTAAAGCCTTCAAAAGGAGACCAAGCAGTTCTCTTCATAGAAAAGATTCCAGAAAAGATTGCATTGTACAGAAAAGATTCGATTCATAAAAGATGCAATTTATACATCTACCAGTTTTAATACCTGTATATAATTCACATATGACCACACCTCTAAGGGCTGGCTTCTTTCTTCACAGAGACAAGTTAAAAATGAACGGAAACTACTAGGAAAGAAGAGAAGACTGTAATCCCATGTCCACAGCAACTTGAGTAATCACCTGAGTAATTCAATCTCTATTTTGCAAAATCTCTTAAACATAAGCATATATTTGAAGTATTACATATGTTTACATGCTACATGTTTACCTGCGTTGATAAATTAGGAATTACATCTCTAAATTTTCTTAGCTTGCTATGTATCCACAAAAAATAGCTGGTGCAATTTAACTTCATTTCTCATTGGACTGAAAAACTGCTCCTCTCTGGGGCGTCTGCCAGGAGGAGGGCAGGAGAGCCAACACCTCTACGTGACGCGCCTGCAAGAGATTTCAGTAGTCCTGAAAACACCAGCCAGGTTTGGAACCCCCATCACGTTGCAACGCAGCGTGACGGCAGAAGCACACGGGGTGGGACCATGACATCATGTCACCTCGCGGTTTATTCCTACACCTCTTCCACCGCCAGGATTACTGAGCTTCAATCTGCTCCACTGGGCAGAAGCGGAAGGGTGACAGGACTGTTGCCAAAAACCTTGTGATAAATCTTAATTAGAACACAAGGCTTTTGGGGAGCAGAGGTGGGTATGCTCCTTGACGGATTAACTTTTTTAATCCCTTGAAATCTTGTCAAGTCTCTTTTAACCTCCTGACTGCCAATTACATGTTCCTACATCCTTCTGTGGGAGGATTATCTCTCTCAATGAACGTTTTACTCTCAGTGCCACTAACAATAATAGCATGTGACATCCACAACACCAATCAAATATTAATACCGTGCACTCCTGAAATAGTAAATATTCTATTATGCTTTGCACTTGGTCTGAAACACAGTAACAAGATCTTTGCTTAAAAAACATCTACCAAAGGCATTATCCATAATAGTATTCTTGCAAGAGACAAGAAAGTCTATTTAAATGTTCATGCTTTGCGACATAGATGTTAAACCTTTCCATTTTGTACTATTTCAGTGAAAGATGTTAAAAACATTTTCAGCCCAATTCAGCCCAATAAGGTGGTGAAGCACAACAGCTTCATTTTCTGACTAGTCATCCTCTCCCTGTCTCCCAGTTTTGAAAGAAAGAATGTGATAAAGATAAGTAATTACGTTATTGTTTACAAAATATTTCCACACGATGGAGGCACAATGAGCTCATCAGCGATGCTGTAAACATCACATGAAACTCATACCGATATCTAAAAGCCACAGCTATGGGATTCCAAGGAAAATAAATTTATCTCATGTTAGACACAGCTGAAAATCTCTGCAGTGCACAAAGTCATAGAAGTACCAGCTGTAATATTAAGCTTCATATTAAAGCATAAAAGCCGTGTGGCCAGTCATATGTGTATCCAAAATACTGCCACTTACAAAGCCCATGTCAAACATGACTGAAAGGAGTTGCCTGAACGGATGTTAGTGCGGCTCGGCCTACAAACACCAATTATCCAGCTTCCACAGTTCTGTTTTTAAAGATTATGAAGTATTGAAATGAAATTAGGACGTTGGGACTTCAGACTTTGAGGACTTTCCTAAGATCCACTCAGGATGCTAAAATCCTTTAGAAATTTCAGGAGGTGGTTTCTACCTGCTAAATAAGTGCGCTGTACCCCATTCTCCAGGTGTACGACCACACGCTGAAGAGGCTACACACCCTTTGGTCCTGCCTTGTAGTTCAACCACGTACCCGCTCTCCTGTGAGAGCACAGCAATGTGTGGCACCGATGGCTAAAAGAAGAGGCAAGTGGATTTTGTGAGGCGCAGAGCAGAGCCACGCAGGCAGGGGACACAAGAGCCAGCAGAGCCTGCCAGCTTCTTCCACATCTGGAGATGGGTGAGACCTGGAAATGTTCATTCTGGACAGAAGCAAGACATCACTGCGTCCAGCATCACATCTAGTGTGTCCCGTTCTGGGATCCTGGTTCAAGAAGGACAGGGAGGTACCGGAAAGAGTCAGGTGGAGGCTACAAAGACGAACAAGGGACTGGAGCTTAGAGAGCTGATACGCTTTCTCAGGAAGGTTGACAGAAGAGATGCTGCGGATTTTTGGATGGCAGTTTGAATACATTGTGATATATGGATTTGGTAAACTGTAAAATCTCACTTTCTTCAAACAGAGACAACAGACCAAGAGGAAAGGCAAAATATTTCTGAGTATTACTACTTTTTAAGAATCAGATACATCAATGTATTAGACTACCTCAACAATTCTAATTTGATGGAAAGAGAAATGGGGTGAGAGCATAAACCTGACAAACTGTAAAAATCTGCCATGTTTCTGCAGACAAGGAACGTATTTCCAAGCCCAACACCCCAGTGAAGTTCCAGTCATAGCTGAGGTCCCAGCACAACCCTGGGAAGCAGACAGAAATGGGGAGGGAATGCAGAAAACCAGAATTTCTTGATAAAATCCTCAGTGACA